>JAAGAY010141997.1:0-19610 GCA_011801015.1 Ardeotis arabs
GCACTCTATCCCACTGTCCATGTCGCCGACAAAGATGTTGAATAGGGCCGGACCCAACACGGAGCCCTGAGGGACGCCACTCGTGACAGGTCTCCACTTGGACATCGAGCCGCTGACCACCACTCTCTGAGTGCGGTCATCCAGCCAGCTCCTTATCCACCGAGTGGTCCATCCATCAAACCCATGCTTCTCCAGTTTAGAGAGAAGGATACAGATACAGGAAACAACTATTTTATATGCAATTAGTGTTTAGTACTAACGAACTACTGACTCCTCATTTTACTATATAAGACACCCAATAGACAGACACCTTTCATCAGCAAGATCTGTTAATTTCATTTGCCTCTTAGATCATTGTCCTTTTCTAAAGAAATTCATTCTTGCCTGGTATGGTGTTCTCCAGCAGTATATTTGGTTTTTCTAGAATGAGATTTATGAAAATAAAAGATATGTCATAAACATTCAACCAAGAGCAATCCCTGCAGGGGCATTCTGGGAAATTACTTCTAATACAGGATGTATGAGCTTGATTGTATTATTTGCAATGTTATAGAAATATGAGAAATATTACCCTCCCCCCCCCCGCAATAAACCCTTGGCACAAAAGAGACAATAGTATTAAAAGGTAAGCACACAAGCAAGAAAAGCAAGTCAGTTCTGAATGTTTTTGGAAAGATGGGTAAGCTGTATTGCTGCCATCCTGGAAGCTCTTCTGAGTGATCTAGATTTCATCAGTACAGCATCAAGCAGTATCCTGTACAAGTACCAGCCTTAAATAGGAACTTTGTTTAGGAGCTGCATGTACGAATTGCTCAAAAAGGTTCCAGTGCAGCACAGTTGCTGGTAGCCTAAATAAACTATATGCTTTCAGGGCTCCTTAACAGAGTGGCTGTAGTCAAGAGCAGCATCCTGAATATTGAAGGGCAAATCAGAAGGTCCTATATTTCATCATATGCTGTCCTCATTCCTTCTGGAATGGAAAAAAAAAATGCTCACAAGCAGGTCTCCAAGTGAGGACGAGACAATGACTTGCCCTTTTCTGCTTCTGCTTAGCTTTAGCAGGCTTTGTCTTGGTTTTAATTTAAAATTTTACTATTAGAGTATGCAAGATATCCAAAACCACAGGGGCGGAAAAGGCAGAGAAACTTCTGGCAGCACTCACCTTTGGTTTTAGAACCTGACTGCTTTATAAGATGGTACCATCAACACACCACGTCTAGCCTACAGTTTTAATAAATGCTAATTAAAGTAGGTTGGCAAGCACATTCAAAGCAATGCCGTTTTGTATGTTAAATAGATTAAAGCCCAGGAGCCAAAAATACTGTTTGGTAGACAGGAATGCAGTTGAATTATGCGAGAATATATCTGGGAATATGGTGAATTAGCGTATTTTCCTACCACCACCTCCAATTTCTTTCACAAGGTTTACTGTGTGATCACAAAGCTTTCCTTTTAACATTATTAGGAGTACTACTTGTAAATATTTACACAGCAGAGACCTGGTTTGCAGACAAAGTGCCTGCAGGATGACATCAATTAGTAGTATCTTTCCTGGGAGACACTTCCTGTGTATAAAGTTACGATATGATGAAAAATATGAGTTGTGGGCAAGATCAAATAACAGGGTTGATTAAAATGGAGTTACGCATTAAACAAACAAACAGACCCAATCTCACAAGGAGATCGGTGGTTTGTTTGAGCTTCTAGGAAGCTTTAGGAATTTTATTCTTCTAATATGACAGACTGATAGTAAACTGAAAATTTTCTCGCAGTGACAAGCTCAGAGCCAACAAGAAGCATCTGGAATCAGGTTTCTCTGTCGTGCAAAACCAGCTCCGTCTTTTTCTGCTGCTGCATTTTATTTGTAGCCTGAGCAAAAGCATTGCTCCTGTCAGCATTACTCTTTCTTCTATTATGGTACCATAGAGTTTCAGACTTAGTGTTGCTCTGTTCAGTGACCTCCTTTCTCTTCAGGCATAAGACTTTTTAAACTGTAATTTCATCCATACTTTGGCGTATAATATTAAATTGTTATTATTTTAAAAAGAGAGAGCACGTATTTAAGTCACTCCAACTTAAAGACTGAGAAACCTTCAGGGAAAGCAAACCTCAACATCCTGCAGCAAACCATAATACTGCCATCAAATCACACTACTGTACTTTTTTGTATTTGGTTGTTGCATTCAGATCCAATCTCCAAAGCCCAGTTTGCTGCATGCAGTACTGAGCGCTGCATTCAAAACAGAACTGACTGCTGATGGGCAAATTCAAAAACATTCACACTTTAGTTTCTTTCACCTAGTTTGTCAGTGGAAATGAAACACACTCCAAATCCACTGTATAAACATTTTATTTAGGAATACATTGAGATCCAGCAGGACTTGAGAAGAAAACGCAGTTCTGTTACATAATGCACTGAAACTCCTTTGCAAGAACTTAGGAAGAATGTTAAAAAAAGATACTGCATATAACATGCGTATATTTTCAAGAAATACTGAAATTACTGAATTATTTTGCTTGTTTTTTGAAGAACTGATTTATACTCAGCACTTTTGGCAATAGGTGATTCCAAAATGTTCTTTTTCAGGATTTCTCATACCTTCCATCAAAGAAAATCTTCCTCTGAAGTACATCAAGATGCCAAAAATAAAAATCTGCTTCTTCAAGTCACCAATCAAGCTACTTTGCATTCTCAGTCTCTTGCAAATGTGAAATAAATGTGTTCTAGTCTATCTTCATTGTGGATTGTCATGGTTTAACCCCAGCCAGTAACTAAGTTGTAACTACTTGGTCATCCTCCTCCCTCCCAGGTGGGATGGGGCACAGAATCGGAAAGAAAAGAAAACTCATGGCTGGAGATAAAGACAATTTACTAGGACAGCAAAGGAAAATACAATAATAATAATTATATATATATATAAATAATTATAATAATAACAACATATAATAGAATTTTTTTAAAAACTGATGCACAGTTTCTCATCACGCGATGACCCAATGGCCAATGCAGCCCATCCTGAGCAGCGATCATGGAATAGAACCGAGAGCAATCTCGGAATGATCCCGACCAGAGAAAGCATGAGAGCTGCCCACCAGCCAATGCCCACTTATATACTGAGCATGACTGAGGTATGGAATACTTCCTTTGGCCAGTTTGGGTCAACTGTAATGGCTGTACCCCTCCCAGCTTCCTGCAAAACCTGAGTCCTTGATCTCTTAGCAACAACTAATAACATCAGCGTATTACCAACATTCTTTACATACCAAATCCCATACTAAATCCAAAATACAGCAGTTACTGGAAAGAAAATTAGCTCCATCTCAGCTGAACCCAGGACAGGTCTCAACCGTTTCTTTAAAAAAAAGGTAGGAACAGGCTAGAAAAACACCTTGAATCACAGAACAAACCATTGGTAGAAATCACCATTTTCTCCATACTTCCGTCCTATTTGTATCTTCTACCTTCCTTCTTTGTTTTTATACCTTCTGATCTCTGGAGCAAACTGATTCTGTAGTGTGAGGTGGCATGGAGAACAAAAGCAAGCCTTTGATTTGAAATTGAGGTTTCTGGGGTTTGCAGGATTTGTAGATTTACCAGGAGACACTGCACTATGTAATACCAAACATACACGTAGTATCCTATGTGCCTTTAAAAATATCACCACTCCAAATTCTGATTCATGTTCTGCAGCCTACATGTGCTGCTTCTCTATATGATATAGAAATAATGTGAATTGCTAACATTAAAGAATTGATTGCAGATAAAAGCCCGTTAAATATTTTCTAATTCTTTATGGACGTCTTTGTAAAACCTACAGGAAGGTAACTTCACTGCCGGATGCATGCAGCTGAGTCATTTCTTTATCGCTCTGTCCAGTTGCAGTCACAAGGGAAAAATACAATTGTTCTTATCAGGGTAACATTCTGGCAAGTTTCCTGTGAAGCTAAGAAAAGTATTTTATTGCACGTAAGAGGTGTCAATAAAGCACTCTCTTGCATTAGGGATACAGCATTACAGGACGTTGGCCAGTGGAAAACAGCAGAACATTTGCTTTCCTTTGAATTCTAATTTTAAGTCATTATATATCCCTTTACTCCATCTATTAGGAAGCACAGGAAGAAAAATATTTTAGCAGGAAGAAAAGTACAATGTCCTAGGAACAGCGGGAAGGAGAAAGGACATAGTGGCAACAAGTGAATGACTTAAGTCTTCCAGGGGTTTCTGCTAGGGTCTTGTGTATTGATTTAATAGAATAGTTGCACCACTCCATGAATGGGTGAACCTTAGTTCCAACTCGACCAGGCCATAACGGTGGTTTTATTTCGGCATGTAGCACATGACAGCTTTCATATCAGTTATCAAAATAGAAGTGCCTACTTTATATGACCTTAAATATAAAAGCTTTGTAGTTTCAATTGACAGTTCACACTGTTAAGTGATTTAAGAACTTTTTATTTTTAACCAGTTTCCACATTCTTGCCGCCCTTCCTTTAAAAGGACAAATCCCACCATTTCAGATTCATACCTTCAGGATAACTGCAGCAACATGCTTTCCCAAAGCTTCACAGAGCCACATCAGGTGTTTCTTTGTTTTCTTGATAAAGTATTTTTTCTCCTCTTTAGGTAATTCATAGTAAGTATTTCTTTTACAACAGCAAACTGTCTGCTCCAAAACCCACACTGGTCAACTCGGTTCTTCAGTGCAGCACGTTGCTTTTGAAGTCATCTTTTTGTCTCCTCATACTGTTCTGGGAACAGGAGGTTGCAGAGCAAGGATGTGCTTTGCTGAAGTTTCCCAAGGGACCTCACAGGGCTTTGTGCAATGTCCAGGCAAGCACTAGGCATAGTTAAGCACAGATTTTTTTTTATTTTATTTTGGTTTGGTTTGTTTTTTTTAAAAATAAGGGAGGAACAGTTCAAACAAAATGTGGAACCATTCTCATCTGACTCCTTCCCTCAAGCTTAGGGGAAAAAAGGCTTTCTCTGAAAAACTTACATTCATTGTATATCCCAAGCATATATAAGAAAATATGTATTTAAAATTAGAGGAAGACTAAATTAGTACATTTTAAAAATCCAATATTTTAATCTTTTTATCTGTTCTCCAGTTGAAAAATCATCAAATTTAAGGAGATTAATCCTCATTTGCAGTTCCCTATTCACAAGTCATTCCTTCCTTTTTCAACATTTTCATTACATTGCTTCCAGTTTCTGCCGCTTCTTGGTGAATGTGGCTACTACTACATCACTCCCTCTTAGGTGTAACTCTAATGCTTGTTAATGAGGTGTTGCAGACTACAATACTCAAAAATAAAATCTCTTTTAGCTGGATCAGTGACAGCTGAGAGTTTGTTCAGACCCTTCGAACCTGTGACTTCTCCTAGGACTGGACCGTCCACTGCAGCAGAAAAAGAGATAAATGCATTTTTCTTTAGCTGACCACATATTTATATGCTAACCACAGCAGCAAAGCAGCAATGAGTATGAATTATAAAAGAAATGGTTTTGATGGCACATACAGTCCATAGGTATTCTCCTGTTCTTCAGGAGAACTGGGAACCATTGCAACAGTGAGTGTTACGTCCTGAAGACATGGAGATGAAAAACAATTTAAAAAGAAGCAAAGTAAAAGGAAAAAAAAATGAACTATCATAATGCAGTCCTGTGAACATACTGTGCATCTCCTGAATGCCTTTGGTTCCTCTTTGGTAAGCAGGAGCCTTGATTCAGCAAAAGATTTCAAGTTCTTCAATGCAAAATTACTCAACGCATAACTGTTTCCTGCGTATTGATTCAACTGTATAGTTAAAATGGGATATGAAAGACCTTGTTGGACCAATATCTAGGAAGTACAGATATTCAACAGTTCAGTGTCAAGTCCTTAATTCTTAGAAAATTCAGTCCCACACTTTGCAATTTCATGAAATTTTAATATATGAAAATAGTATTGTTTATTTGTCAAAGTTTGCAAAAAAACTGCATTCACTTTATGTTTTCTTTACAAGTGAAGCAACGAAGACAATTATAATTTATACAATTTTTTAAAACAATGAGAAAGGGATTACCATTCTTAAGTTACTTTTAATTTGGTGGCTTGCAAGTACTTGACAATAAAGTTTGATTTTCTTCCTAGTTTTTATTTTACAACAGGGATAAATAAAGCTTTTTCATAAATTATAGCAGGCTTGTCCTTCACAACAGATCCACTTTCCAATGCACAGAAAAGTGAATCATATCATGCAATGCATAACTAAGCAAAACTTAACTGAAGTCCATTCAGCACATTCAGTTCCCAAAGCACAGTGACATAAATTATTAACTTCTGCAACACATGGAATGCTGTGAGCTATTCTGAAGAAAAAGACCTTTAATGCCCTGAAGTCACGACCATGACTTCGGCTGTGCAAAAGCCTTCTGCTTCCATAAACAAAGATTGATATTTCATACTTTCCCAAGACTTTTCTTAATGAAATACCCCACTAACTTCTGTGGTCTCTGCTGATACTCCACAAGTACATCATGTGAGCTACTAATCTGATCCTCTTCAAGCCGATTCAGAAGATTGACACACACTACAGCAGCTAGAAATTAAAAAACAGCATTAGTTAGGAATTACTTTCTGCAACTTCTACAGTCCGAAATCATAAACATTTGAATGAACAGCTAGAAGATTAGAAATATGAAAGAAAACAAACCTCCAAAAAAAAAAAAACAGTGCACATTACCATAAGATGCTAGGGGACTGGCATGCTGTGCGTGATATAAAAAAAGACTGCTACAATAATAAAGCAAGTGTCAGGCAGCTGCAGATACTTATTGTTATACCATGATTCTTACGTTTTTCTGCATAGGAATTATATTTTACAAGCCCAGAACTTGACTGATGGGAATTGATCAGAGACACTGTTCTCACAGATGTAGTTACAGCCCTCTGCTATCTACCTTATCCCCTACTCAAATCCCTGTGCTGTAAATACCATCCCTCGGGAACCAGCAGATGAGCCGCTTTGACATTCATGGATGGTGAGCACAGCAAGTACATGAGGATCTTGTGGATCATCTCAGGCATATCTGCTGCCTTTTGGTAATCACAGCCCCAAAGGTAAAATCCCTCCTTTCACTCAAGCTGAGCTCTACCATCACCCGTCTCCTTCTGGGGTTTCTGCTGGTGCCGACTTGCAGAGCACAAGCAGTAATACACATTACAGACCTATAATGTAGAGACGGCAAAAAGGACCAGGTTCCCTAGTGGCTCAGGGATAGCACAAGTTGGGTTTTTAATCATTCTCAAGTCACTAAGAACTAGGGATGTTTGATATAATTGTTGGCCTTTTTGCTTATTTTTCTTCATTTTATCTTCCTTGATTTTAAGGAAGTTTGAGAAACATCAGTGTTTTAAATTGGCAAATTTCTTGCCAAAGAAACTGAGACACTACAGTTAACATGGTAAGCAGAAAGGCACTGTATTAGATTATTCGTAATTGCTTATTTTTTTCCTAATCTTTACAGAAAATCAGTTAACTTCTGTAAAAAAAATTAAAACTCATTTTATGATTACAAAGGATTTATTCATGATGCTACTAAAAATCTTTAACTGTTTAAGAATTAAAGCCATAAGTTTACACAAAATGCATCTATTTTCAATTTGATAAGAAAGTATAGAAAGTGATTATAGTTTTATGCATATGAGAATCACCTGATTGATTAAATTAACCTGCTTCCTGTTAAACTGCAAACACTAACTGAAGAAAATAAATTAATGCTATAGGGTAATTAGGTACTTTAATAATTTGTTGTGTTTGCCACGGGCTGGAATAGCAAATGACAGGACTAAAATGTATACGAACTATGTGAGGAAGTTTGCCTAAGTTTTGAGTAGATATGACACAAATCGAACAATCATAGCAACAGAAATATAAGAAGAACTGGGGTTTTTTTAATATTCAGAAGGTATCTTAACACTTCATTTGCAATTTTTACCACAAACCCCCTGCAATGCAGAAAACTTCCTACAGCTTAAATAAAGTGACTTTAAGTCAGTTTACCTTTGACACCGCTGAGATTACACATTGCAGCAAATACAGAAGACTCCATCTCTATGTTTCTAACGCCAGAATCGTAAGCTTCCTTCAAATACAGCATTTTCTCTTCTTCATTATATAAGCAGATTGCACCGTCCAACCTGCCCTGTCCTACAAAGTAATTTTGTAGAAATTTTCAGTGATGAAGTCACACAACAAATTCAGTTTCTAAAACACCTAATTATCGTAGTTTCCCCTCAGAGTGTCCAGCTTTTACTACTACTCTTTATTTTAATGTGCAAGACAAATAGGACAAAGTGGTTCTTCGCTATTGCTAGAGCTTCTACATATTATTTGTATTATTTTATAATGTGAATCACGGCAGTTTAACTGGTCTTCTCCAGTTTAAATTCTCAAATTCATAAGCAGGAAAATGTAAGCAGTAGTTTTCTGCATGTGGGGCATGCGTCAAAATTCAGCAACAAACTTGAAGCTGTATGGAAGTGCTACATTTTTCTATGTTTAATTATTGTCTAAAAAAACTGCCAGGCTTGAAAATGCCTCCCTGATGCTACCTTGAAGGATTAACATTTTATTACTTACAGACTCCCTAAGGTGAGAGACGAAGAGTCTCTTAAGCTAACTAGCTAATACTTTACCATTTTTTGAGGAAATCAGTTTATTCAAATTATTCAAGACTAACAGCTACAGATAAAACAGCAGCAGGTTATGTACAGTAAAGTTACATTACAGTGTTTTACTCAGTTGTTTTATGTTTTCAGGAGATGTACTCTGAAATTAATGCTCTTGAGCCTGTTCTTAGCTTTTGCTGTATGAGCTGAAAATATTCCTGACACTTTTTTTAAGTGCAGCTTGCACCTGTGATGGGAGTCTGAGGAGATACCCAAACTGACAGTGTCTGCTTTGGACAAAGTTTGAACACTGTTATGAACACCATGTGTTCCAGTGCGCATTGCACCCTTTGTTACCAATCCAGTAACAGTTAAGGAAAGTAGTATTAGGTGCCAGGTACATTCTGTTCTTGCAAGATTTTAAAGATGTTTGTGAATAGACTTGGGAGATCAGAAAAGCACCTGACTGTCTATACGTTTATGCAAAGTAAGCATTGGAGGTTTGCCTCTCCTACATAGCAGCACTGCCACAACTCAGCAAAACACTGTCTTCTGTTGTCTAATCAATGCTTTGCTCAATATGTGCATGGGAAATAAGTTCCAACACTTCTTTTAGAAAAGATTTACTTTAGATACTTTAACCAGTGCAAAAAACAAACAAACAAACAAAAATGAAAAGAGACACCAATAATTCTCAATCTTCTAGGATGCCTCAGTAAATCAGAGAAATTTTGTGACAAACATGCCTAACTGGGAAGTATGTGAAAAGTGTACAGTAAACTATATGCATTTCAGAGGATCTATTAGAATTGAAGGGAAATAAACCTCCACAAAATTAAAAGTTTGATACAGCAAACTGCTAAGGACAAGGCATGATTTTACATATTTAAAAAAATAAGTTAGTTACGGTTAACAAGACATCTCAAAGTAGGGAATGAGTTATTTTCAGTGAACTGAAACCTTAATGTTAAAATATTAGTCAATATTTATCTTTTGCTGCTTACCAACTTCCACTAGCCTGTTGCCAGCCTTACCTTCATAGAAATCCAAAGTGCACATAGTGTTTCCGATGACTGTATTGAATTGATTGATTTCTTTGCTGCACTGCATCAGTTCCTGAGCTAGCTGTTCATCTAGGTTTGTGCTGCGAATTACAGTCTTTCCCAGAATAACCTGTTCAAACTGAGGTTTGAAGGTGGCATCTACAGATTGCCTAGTTATAACCACTGAGCCTGGCTCCAGACCTGCAGTAAAAAGAAACATAGCTTCACAATGTAGTTAATGCTTGTTTCTGCACACATAAAACATACAACTTAACCCAATCCTGCTTCTTTTAAAGGTGGCAATTTTGCCCCTGAATTCATTAAGAGAATTTTTTTGTGTATACCTATCTGCTTCAGTTTATTATCATAAATAATTTCTGAAAGAATCAAATTTTTCCTTTTTCACTATATGTTCTTTCTTATCTCATACTTTTATTACAAGACAGGAATGTCCTTCTCCTCACATTGTCAGATCTCTTAAGTGCATTTTCTCTATCCAGAGGCAGATATTGCCTTTTCGTTCAAAATTACGGAAGCAAAATGAGTCATCTCCTGCGGAAAACTTACTTACTTGCAGATAGATGCTTTACTCTCTTACAAAGATGCTTTAGTTCGAAGAAAAAAAAGAAATCAAGAGGGGAAATACCTATTCCACCAGAGGTGCCAATGCGAATAATGGTTATGTTGGAACACTTGGCATGATACAACAGTTTGATCAGCTCGTGCAACATGATTGAAATAGAAGGAATGCCCATACCATGCTGAAATGAAAGCAGAAATTCATATTTCACATTCACATAGACAATGCAAAATACATACAGAAGGAGCTGCACAATATCTCCTTCCAGATATTTTTTCCAAATACCACATAACTCAGTCCCGCAAAAACCCTAACCTACGGGCCTACTGAAAGGCTACTGCAGGTAAACAGAAAGACTCCCACTGGCTTTAGTAGACTATGGATGAAGTACAGTATTTCTAAAAATCAATAATTATAAAATATTTACATTCTCAAAAGTATAAGCAGTGTCCTTTCCTAACAGTTGACAAATACATTCATGACAGAACTTTTCTTAAACACAAGATACTCTGATATTTTACCAACCTGAACTGCTAGTGAATAGTTAAGCTAATTTTTTTTCAGAACATCGACATTGTGGTTTGGTCACAAAGCTCAGTAAATGTAAATCCACCTTACCTTGCATGATAATGCAATAATTACAACTCAAAAGAAAGGGTGTAGAATGATACTACAGTAATGCAGCTGCAATTCAAGTATGTAATCATATCTACAAATTAAAGGTATTGTGCTGGTTTTGGCTGGGGTAGAGTTAAGTTTCTGTGTAGTAGCTAGTACGGGGCTACGTTTTGGATTTGTGCTGGAAATAGCGTTGGTAACACAGGGATGTTTTAGTTACTGCTGAGCAGTGCTAACACAGAGTCAAGGCCTTTTCTGCTTCTCACATCATCCCACCAGCAAGCAGGCTGCACAAAAAGGTGAGAGGGGACACAGCTGGGACAGCTGACCTCATCTGACCAAAGGGACATTCCATGCCATATGATGTCATGCTCAGCAATAAAACTAGAGGGAAGTTTGACCAGTGGACTGCTGCTCAGGGACTGGCTGGGCACCAGTCGGATGGTGATGAGCAATTTTTTTCATTTGCAATTTTTTTTCATTTGTCTTTCTTGGGTTTTATCTCTCCTTCTTTGTTACTTTCCTTTTCATTACAACTTATTATTGCTGTTGTTGTTATTTCAATGATTAAACTGTTCTTATCTCAACCCACGAGTTTTCTCACTTCTGCCCTTCCAATTCTCCTTCCCTCACCCTGCTGGGGAGGGGTGAGCAAGCAGCTGTGTGGTGCTTAGTTGCCAGCTGGGGTTAAACCACAACAGTCCTTTTGGCACCCAACATGAGGCCCAAAGGGTTTGAGATAATAAAACAGATTGATCACAGCATATTAGAAGGGATTTGTAGCTGTTAACAGTTGCAGGTCATGATATTGATTCATTTGTTCTTGATATTAGTTTATCTGATCTGTGCCATACTCTTTTTTTTTTTTTTGCTGTATGTGTTAAAGATTGGTGTTGGCTTTTGCAGTTTGCTGTACTCTGTAGTGACTGGTGATGTTTTGCCTGGGAGATTTGACATTAAAACGCTGACCCTGAGCTTAATCTGGTGTTTGGGCTCTGTACTGAAGCCATTACTGTACTTCAGGTACCATCTTATGGAGACAATTAACAATTATACTTCCTCCTCTGAGAGGTTTTTTGTGGAGGAAATACAGAAGAGGCAGCCTATTCTGCAGCAGAGCAGCCCCAAGAACAGGAAGAGACTGAAATTATAAAGGAGATAGAAACCACTCAATCCCTATCCCTAAGTGAGCTACGAGATATGCAGTAAGATTACAGCTGTCAACCAGGTGAGCTAAGTCTCAGCTGGTTACTCCGATGTGGGGATACTGGGGCCAGCAGTCAGGAATTAGAGGGTAAGGAAGCCCAACAAGTAGGATCCCTTGCTAAGGATAAGGCCATTGACAAAGGGATTGGAAAAAAGACAGGAGTCCTCAGTCTTCAGTGGTGACTCCTGTCAAGTGTGCAGGACAGGTATCCCTTCAAGGAAGAACCTGCAAATTCCCAAAGCAAAGGGACCAACATTGAGGGCAGTATCCAGCATCTGAGGAAATCAGCCATGTTGGACAAGATCTATAACAACATGGGTGACAACCAGGCATCCAGAGACCCGGATTAAATCCAGTGCATACAGTCCACAGGGCGAAAGTTTGTACAAAATGCACTGATGTCATACACCCACACTCTGGCAATAATGAGCTGGACAAAGAGGCACCAACTATAGATGAATTGGACAGACAACTCTGAGAATACACAGATAATCTTGTTTCCTCCTGAGCCCTGAGTCTCAGCTGTGGACAGACTGACCCAAAAAATGTCCAGAATCCATCTGTATTTGAGTGGTAGGATGATCCCAAGAACTGTCTGTGTTGGAGGCTAAGGTAAGCCTAACTGGGAATGGGTGCACTTGGTGGGTAGTGCTGAAGGATGGAAGAGTCCAATACGTACCTCAACATGATTTAATCCTAGGTGAAAATAATCCATTATTTGAGTTGCATGTTATGCAAATTACTATAGCAGGAACCCTTTGGTGCTAGCCACGCTAGGAGCAATGGGAGGAGTTCATTGCCATGTTAAACCCTATAACTTGACCCAAAGGGACCAGGGTGGAGACTGTAATGGAAACACCTTTAAATTGTTGTAACCCATTATTTGAGTTACATATTATAGGAATTACTACAGCAGGAACCTGAACCAGTGGAGGACAAGCCTTACAAGCAGCAGTGCAAGTGCAGCAGTGACCCAGCCTGAGCTGGCTTTGGTGACCAGTAACTCCATGCAAGACACCACCTCTCCTGTCCTCAGTGACCTCCATAACATATGGAGGCCAAAGTCGTGGACTATATTAACTCAATGGACATTTTGTGGACATTTATGGACACTTTACAGGCATTTCACTGGGGTAGTCCATAAACCAGGGGAATGACATCTGTGTATTATATCAAAGGATGCAACGGGTAATGGTGGGTCATGAGAATGTATTCGATAGCGTGGTACCTGAACATGACATAAATGGTATGGAATAAGGGGTGGAGAATGCACTGGTTTTGGCTGGGGTAGAATTAATTTTCTTCATAGTAGCTAGTATGGGGCTATATTTTGGATTTGTGTCGGAAATAGTGTTGGTAACACAGGGATGTCTCCATTACTGCTGAGCAGTGCTTACACAGAGTCAAGGCCTTTTCTGCTTCTCACACCACCCCATTTTATTTCTCTCTGTTATTTTCCTTTTTGTTACAATTTATTATTATAATTATTGTTATTGCTTTATTTCAATTATTAAAATGTTATCTCAACCCATGAGATTTCTCACTTTTGCCCTTCCAATTCTCTTCCCCCTACCCTGCTGCAGGGGGTAGTGAGCAAGCAGCTGTATGGTGCTTAACTCCCAGCTGGGGTTAAACTATGACATGTATGAAGTTTTAAAATGCATACATGAATTAGCAGCACAAGTCCCACAGAATGCTACTCTTAAGCTATGTTAGCACATTTGACAATGCCACTGCAGATACATAGCTCTGGATGTGATAAAGCCATTTTTTCCAATACCCCTCATGCATCAAGTGACCTTTTTTCACCATTATTCAGGATAAAGAATAGAGACAAGGCAAGAGTAACTCTGCTCAAAAAAAATTTAAGGCCATTCCTGCAACACCTCAGTGGTACACTAAGGAAAAAGGAGGCAGGAAAGGAATGAAAGCCTCAGACATTTGCCCTTTTATAAGAAAGGGCTAAAAAGGAATTCTGAATTAGCTGACTGCACTATTTTGAGCATGGCTGATAAAAACTAAAAAATCTGACTCCGTCTATTAATTATTTAAAAGAAATGTGCATTCATATTTTCTACTTTGAACAGCATCACTGAACTGTGTCCCGTATCTGATTAAGTGAGGCACTTACGCTGACTGACAAAACAGGTCCCACTTTGTACATTGCGTAGCGGTCAGTTCCTGCACAGATGTTAGGATAGTCACAACCAGGGCTCCCAAGCCCCAGTTCTTCAGCTATGTAGGCAATAAAAGCTTTCATCCGTGAAGGACTTCCTCCAACACATACAAACTGGGGTGGACAATATTCAACAAAACAAAATCAATTGCATGAATCAGTGTATTAAAGAATGTACAAAGATCAGCATGAGGATGCAAACACCTTCAGTTAATACAAAGCTATTCCCAGATATGATTTTTCTCATAATCATTCTAAAAGGCTATGAAGAAAAATTATAGGGAAAAAACCACCCCTTCTATATAGCACTCAAATGCCTTCATCCTAACTACTAAAAGACAAATATTGGCTTGAAGGACCCCCCCAAAAGGGAGTTCTACCTGAATAGAGACTGCAGCATTTGCCTTTTTACTGGATGAAAAGAGACAGTCAGAAACAATTATCCCCAATTTTGCCTGATATTGAAAGTGACAAGAACCCACAAAATCTTATCCCCTTTCCATTCATTCCACAATCAGTGGTATGCTGACACATTTAGTCCTATTTTGAAGACAGCTAAACGTCCACCTTGTGCAGAAAAGCTGGGACTTGCTGAATGAATTGAAGCATCTTACCTTTACATCTCCAAACAATGCTGGAAAATCATGGGTACCAGTCCCAAGAGCAAAATGGTACAGGATGTCTTCTTTCATTTTCTCCAGGTGAGGGTTGCAGAGACAGATAAAATTCTCTCTGCCAGGACAGTAGCATTGTGAAATGTATAGAGTATATACAAACCCCTACATTTAACAGATGCTAATTTTGCAAAGTCAAGCAGTACAAGTTGGGAAATGCCTGCACTACCTTATTTTGGTTCCTCATGTATTACATTAAGGAAATTCTAAATTTCATGACCATTTTACGTCTCGTAATAAATCACATACGATATTTAACTTTCCATTCATTGTGCGGGATGAAATTGCTGAAGAAAAGCCCAGATGGTAGGATGAAGAACCAGGAAATGACAAGGCAAGGAGGGAACTGAACTACTTAGCATGCGCAAACGCCTTCATGGAAAATTTGGTAGTGGACTAACTAAGCAAGCTGCATGACTCATAAAATGTCTGCTTTCTGTGCTTGATGTTTCAGTTTATACAGGTAGAAAAGACTAGTCAATAATCACAAGCTTAAGCAAAATACTGGCCAATACTTCAAAGTAGTTTCTGAGAATGAAATCAAGCAATAAATATCTCCCAGACACAAGAAGATGACTTAATAGCTTAATGAAGGGTCACTGCAGTCACAGCATGGCTCAGCAAATTCAAACGGCTTTGTCAGAGAAGAAAAACAAAAGAGTTTGCCTGGAGTTTATGCAAAAAAAATTGTTAAGACTTTGCAGGAACAACTCTGAAGCCTAAACATAGGCATTTAGTGCTATGTTAGATGTTTTAGGTTATCCTGTCTGTCTTCTAATGCCTCTCCAGAAGGGCAGTGCTTTTCTGTAGGTCTTGTCTTGTCAATCCTGCGTAGGATGTACTGGTTACCTTAAGAAGTCCAAAGCAGCCTAGATGCCCATACTGAGGTCACTGAATGTTCCTCAGAAAGCACAGAAAATGGTTACAACCTCAATATTCTGAGTATAACAATTGTTTCTGTTCTTGAAATTCTCTCTCCAGTGTCGCAAACTATCCAGCAGCAGCTGCACAATCAAAGAAAGAGGTATCACCGCAATCCACCCTATTGGTTCCTGGCCACCACAGACTACCACCTGCAGCAACTGAAAAAGAAGCCCAACAAAGCGGGTGGTTCATTCGCCCCTTCAGCAGTTCCTTTCCATCTCCCATGTGCCCCATTTGCCTCTCCATATAAATCCTGCTTGAGGTGGAACCAAAGGCTTTGGTTGCCCTTGTTCTTCCATTCGAGAGACCTGTTTGACTCTGGGAGAAATAAAGAGCAAGTTTATGGCTCTTCAGAAAGGCGCAGACAGCCCAAGAGTTTGTCAGCTCCTGTGAGCAGAATTCACAGGCTGCCTCCTCTGAATTATTCTTGTTTGGTTTTGTGGAACTCTCTACCCATATTTAATGCGTCACTAATGCAGATCAAATAGCCGGCTGTGCTGATGTTTATTGCAGTGGCTTTTATATACAAATAGGATATGATTTGAAATCACTTTACAACTTATTCTCAGGCAGCCAAAAAATATTTCCTTCTTTATGAGAATACCAGCAATAAAAGCTCCTCTCCAGGAAATAAACTGGGAAAAGGTGAGGCCTCTGTTAAATGTACAGAGAAATTCATGTGGTATGTGCCAACAGCACTGTCCTCATGCCTGGCCTAAAAACAGCTTCCTGCCTCAGCAGTGCCTGTATTTCACCTTTTTCATCTCATGCCCTAGCAGCAACATTCTTCAACCCACCACCTCACTGCAGTTAGGGGCTGTCACTAACTTGTACTGGTTATCTGTCCATCCAGATCTAATTGCAGACTTGGACCCTGAGGTAAAATGAGCAATAAAAGTAAGCATATTACTATGTGTACATGGGATCTATGCCATGGATTTACATGAGAGGCAAAGTTTGCCTAATAAAAATCTTTGGCCTGTAACTCTCAGAAGCAGACAATTTATTCCCCTCACAATGTTGTAAAGCACCTACAACTTCTAGGGGGTTTAAATAAAACATTAATATCTGAGAGCTAAACATGCATGTATGGTTTTACTAAAAGAAGCTTAAAATAAGGATTAGAGAAACAGGTTGAAATATTTGTTCAAGCTCTTGAAGCAGGTAGGTCTGGCCATATGCAACAACCAAGGTCAACATTTCAACAGCTCATTGGATTAAAAAAAAAAACCAAAAAAAAAACAAAAAAAACCCCAACAATAAAAACATCACCTATGCCTGGAAAAATTCACTATTGTGATATATGAAACTGGCTAGCCAGCAAAACCCTCTGCATAGGTGTGGTTAAAGCAGATAAAGACTCTGTTTGTCAAAACAGCTTTAATAGATACTCAATGTTATAATCAATATTTATATCATAAACTTTATCTTAAACTAAATGAGTGTGTAATGAGTTTGAGGAAGAAGGTAAATGTAAACTTGGACAAGATAATTCATTTCTGAATCTTACTTTGAAGACTGTTCATCATCAGTTTTCTTCTCATCTGAGACACCAGGAGCCATGTATGCTTATACCTAGAATTATATTTTTAAAATTAGATATAGATGCATCAGAATAATCCCATCTGTAAAGACAGCATCATTAGCAGTGAGAGAAACCTTCTATATAGATGATACTATAATGAATATTAAACCCCCAAAATAATCCAGCCACTCTACAGCTTTTTTAACTGTAGCAAAATTAGCATCTCCAATTTTTTTACAGCCGAGCATCACTGCTTTCAAACCACTGAAGCCTAAACTAATCCCTTGCTAATGTAACCCCCATCTCACCATTATTTCTGTTCTGTGGTATAAGCAACACCTTGCTCACGGGCCAGAGAGAGGCAAGTCTCACAGCCAACTAACTAATCCTCTTTCTTCTACACCTCCCATGGTGACAGTGACTGCTGAACTAGCTTTAGCCCCCTTTCACCTCTGGCTCCTGAAGGTCTCCAAAGCTCATCTCTGTCATATGCCTGAAACCTGAGCCCAGGAAGCATCTTACTCATAACATCCTCTTCATTAAACTCCTCCTACTGACCTTAAGAGCACTTCTATCAGCCCCAGCCTAAGGGTGAGGAAGACTAAACCAAAACACGACTCCAAGAAGTTACAGCACTCTAGTTTATCATCCATCTTGAGTATCTTTTTTCCTAATGTATTACCCTAACCTATAACAAAAACCTTCTCCTTTCTGCATTCTCCTTTTTATTTAAATAGACAAATGTATCACTGAGGCTTTGGTGCTGATACAATGACAGAATTATAATTATAGAATGATTAACTTTTATTTTCAGAGGTGACTAAGGCTATGTGCCAAAGCTGGTACTTTCTGGGAAAGCCCTTACAGGAAGTACTGAATCACTAAGTTTTGCTCTACCCTCCTTTACAAAGCGCCTGACAGCACGTAGAGACTGGATTGTAATCCTTAAAAACCCCAGGATTACAGTACAATGAAACAGAAAGAAATCAATCTTGCAATAGAATTACCCGATATGTGAATTTTAAAAGAACCAAAGAACCAAACAAAATAAACCTGAAGCCTGCCTGTTAAAAGCCACTGAATAATGGAAATGTATTAAAATTTATAAGGACAATTAGTTTTCTTCATTTAAAATACTAACCTTTATGAAATAGACCTAAACTTTTACATGTAAATGTACTAGATACACTAAACGTATACCAGAATCTATGCTCAGGGAGGTAAAGTATAAAAGTCACATTTGGAATCAATGATGCATCCTTACAGCTCTATGATTAGTGTCAGTTACTACAGGGTATCGCTATTACGTCTCGTACATTACGGGAAAAACGCATAATTGGTTCCAAGAAAACTGCAGTGCCATTAGTCCTAATAACAAGGGATTGGAAGATAAGAAGAAGAAACAGCAAAGTGATTTTTATGTACACAGACGACAAACGGCTGCAAATAAACCAAGGATATTCATTCAGCTGCTGTTCACAGTATTAAGCAGCCACGTGATTTTTAATAGTCTTCTTGGTTCTGTGAGCCCCCAAGTAATGATGTACTTCCAAAAACTGAGAACAAAGTTCTGACAGTCCAAAGGTCCTGAATACCCTCTCTCTCCAACAGCGCCCAACAGGAGATGTCTTGGCAGGAACGGAAGAAAGGAGTGAGCAGAAAGCAGCTTTCCCATGGCAGACCCTTCCGGCAACCAGGTGGTAGCTGACAGGCAGCCAGTTAATAGAAAGCCACGAAATCCTAACACTATCTAGACAAATGGAAATTTTTACAGCCTCGTCAAAAGTTTCGGCAGTCTTCCTCAGCCAAAGCTAAAAGTGACGTTCAAGAGTAACGCACTCCCAGCAGGGCTCAGCTGAAGAAAGGGCACGGCTCACTTTAACCTGTCTGCAAATCCTCTGACAGATGTTTTAAAACCACGCAGAATCTATTATCATTACTATTTCCCTTTTTTTTTCAGCTTTTTTTTTAAGGAAAAAAAAAGAAAAAGCAAAACCTCAGTTAACAGTGTCTTTAAGGAAAAGCTCTAGTTCGGTGTTGATCCACCATTAGAGAAACCGAAGTCATCGTCAAACCGATTTTTATGCCCTGGCTTCCCCCTTCCGACCGCACAGGCAGTGACAGCCCACTCACCACCACGGCCAGGCGATCTCCTCCCCTCCCCTCACGCCGGCGGCGGCTCCCGCAGGGGCCGGCACCCCCTACCCAC
>JAAGAY010141997.1:19630-48326 GCA_011801015.1 Ardeotis arabs
AGGGCCGGCTGGGCTGGGCTGGGCTGGGCTGGGCTCTCACCTGCGGCGGCGGGAACGGCCGTTGGGAACCGAGGAGGGACTCTCGCTGCACCCGGCCGGGCTGCGGGACGTGCCGGCCCAACCGCCTCCCGCCTGAGGCGGCCGGGCACCGCCCCGCCCCGGGCGGGAGCCGCAGCACCGGGCGCGGTTAACTCCTGCTGCGCCGGCGGCCCGGTGAGGATGGGGGGCGCCGGTGGGGCTTGCGGGACTGGCTGCACGGAAGCCGGCTGTGTGGCCGCGGGGAGCGGCGGGCGGCGGCGCGGGAGGGAAGGGAGAGCAACGGGCCGCCGGTGCTGCCCGCGCGGGGCGCCCGCCGCCCCCCGGGAGCTCGACCTCGAGGCTACGCGTTTTCAAGATAATCTTGTAATGCGTGTATGTATATATTTATGTAAAATATGTATATAAGAGCACGTCGGCACCTGAGGAGTGCAGAGTCAGGCTAGGCTGTACGGGCGTTGGTATCTACATCTGTCCTGGTAAATGCGCGTTCGTGCGGACTGTCGCAGAGTGCACTTTTACTAGCGCCGTGGTGGGGCAAAAAAAAGGTGGTGAGAAAAGAGCAGAGATGACTTCTGCTGAGAGAAGGGAGAAAGAGGAAGAGAAAGAGAAGGAAAAAGAGAAAGAGAAGAGGAGAGTTGAGTTAGAAGGGACCTACAGCGATCATCTAGTCCAACTGCCGAACCAATTCAGGGCTGACCAAAAATTAAAGCATGTTGATAAGGGCATTGTCCAGATGCCTCTGAAACACTTGACAGGCTTGGGGCATCGACCACTGTGGCGAATGGGTGATTTAGATCACTTAAAGAACCGCTGTCGAAGGTGTTAGCAAAAGTGGTTTTAATGTGATGTTGTAAAAGTGCCACTTAGCAAAGTTCACTGGCAAGGTTCACTCTATTAATTCCTGCATGGAAAAGTATGCAAAGGAAAACTGTGTTACACTCAAGTTAGAACGATTCACAGAGACCGGAGATGCAAAGGGTAAGGAGAACCTCCCATTGAGTCGTGAGGTTCAGAAAGGACCCTCTTGCTTTCTAAACTCCTTCTCAGAGGCGAGTCTAGGTGCAGCTGGATCCAGACTTTGTCTCAGACTTAGTCAACGGTTTATATCTAAAGGATTAGGTATGCAAAGTTTATATGTTTCATTAACATCAATTCAGCATGCAATCAAAGTTACCAAGGCAAAATCAAAGTTCTCCTACTATAGGGTTATGCACGATATCGGTCGCTTACCAAAAATCTACCGTGGTGAAGGGTCTCTCTGCCTCAAGGAGCAACCTTGAGGGGTGTCCCAGCTCAAGGGGAGATCACTGCCATGCAGCCACGCTGCCTAGCAGGGAGAGCTCAAATAAGGCTCACTTAGGCTGTTGTGTTTATGGGATAAAATGGTTGGCTCACAGTCAAATTACATGCGACGGGGAAAGGTATGCATGAGACTCCTTGTACACACTATTTTCTTTGTTTCTTCATAAATGAGTCTTGGAAATATTACCAGCTATTCATGTGTTAATTGCATGATCAGTGTTCCAAGCTCATGTGCATCTACACTCACTGTGCCATTCTGCTCTTTTGTGGATTTTCAGAT
The DNA here is from genome assembly GCA_011801015.1 of Ardeotis arabs. Taxonomy (NCBI): domain Eukaryota; kingdom Metazoa; phylum Chordata; class Aves; order Otidiformes; family Otididae; genus Ardeotis; species Ardeotis arabs. The sequence continues at coordinate 21,252 of JAAGAY010141997.1, forward strand.
AACAGATTGAAATTAGAGGAGTTCTTGGCCCAGCTACAACTCAGGCCTTTACCTCCTCTGGAGCTTGCACCAAACCCCTGCCAGTATGGTCTGGAAGTCAAAGCATTCCTGTCACAACCACCTCTCTAGGAGGCCACATTCTCAGTAAAGAAATGCTTCCTAATATCCAGTCTGAACCTCCCCTCACACAGCTTTGAACCCTTCCCACACATCCTGTCACTGGATCCCAGGGAGAAGAGCTCAGCACCTCCCTCTCTGCTTCCCCTCCTCAGGAAGCTCTAGAGAGCAATGAGATCGCCCCTCAGCCTTCTTTTTTTCCAAACCAGACAAGCCCAAGGTCCTCAGCCGCTCGTCACAGGACATACCTTCAGCCCTTTCACCAGCTGTGTTGCCCTCCTCTGACCGCATCCAAGGGTCTTCACATCTTTCTTAAATTGCAGGGCCTGGAACTGCGCACAGTACTCGAGATGAGGCCACACCAGTGCTGAATACAGCAGTTAGGCTGGTTATGCTGTGTTTGATGCACCCCAGGATACGGCTTGCCGTCTTGGCTGCCAGGGCACACGGCTGAGTCATATTGATCCTGCTATCAACCAGCACCTCCAGATCCCTTTCTGCAGGGCTGCTCTCCAGCCACTCCTCTCCCCATTTATACTTGTGCCCAGCTTTACTCCATCCTAGGTGCAGGATCCACATTTGGACTTGTTAAATTTCATCCCATTAATCATAGCCCAGTGCTCCAATCTCTCTAGATCCCTCTGCAAGGCCTCTTGTTCTTCAAGAGAGTCAACAGCGTCTCCCAGTTTGGTATCATCAGCAAACTTGCTAATGGTGCATTTGACTCCTGCATCCAGATCATTGATAAATATATTGAACAGGACTGGCTCTAGAATTGAGCCCTGAGGAACACCACTGGTGAGTGGTCACCAGACAGATGTAGCCACATTCACTACAATACTTTGAGCTCTGCCCTTCAGCCAATTCTTCATCCAGCACACTGTGAATCTGCTCATCTCACAGTGGACAACTTGTCCATAAGGATTCTGTGAGAGACAGTATCAAAAGCCTTACCAAAATCCAGAAAAACTATATCCCCTCATCTACTAGAATACCATAGCATAAATGAATCACAGCTCTGTAATCTTCCTGTGAAGCCTGACCTTGCTTCCAGAGGTCGTACAATTTCTTTTTCCTCTTGAGCTCCGAGAGGAGTTCCCTGTTCAGCCAAGCTGGTCTTCTGCCCCGCTTGTTTGATTTACGACACCGTGGAATTACTCACTCCTGTGCTTCTAAAAGGTGGTTCTTAAAAACTGACCAGCACTTGTGGACCCCAAAGGCCTCCAAAGCAGTTTCCTAGGGTACTCTGCTAAACAGCTCCCTGAATAGCTTAAAGTTTGCTCTCCTGAAGTCCAGAGTAACAACTCTGCTGTCCTTTTTTCTCATTATGTTGAAAATTTTAAACTCAACCATTTCATGATCTGTGGCCAAGACAGCCACCTACCATCACATCTCCCACAAGCCCTTCTCTATTCACAAATGCAAGTCTAGGAGACCATCTTTCCCAGTTGGCTCACTGAGTACTTGTGATAAGAACTTCAAGAATTTCCAAGACCTGCTTATCACAGCAGTATGATATTCCCAGTTGATGTCTGGGAAGTTGAAGTCTCCTGTAAGGACAAGGCCTTCTTCTAATTGCCTATAGAATAACTCATCAGTGCTTACATCCTGACTGGGTGATCAGTAGTAGACACTCACTACAACATCTCCATTATTTTCCATCCCCCTGATCCTCACCCAGAGGCTCTCAACCATACCATCACTAACTGCAAGGTCTGTACAATCAAACCTCTCCCTTATGTATAGTGCAACACCTCCACCTTTCCTGCCCTGCCTGTCCCTCACTACAGCCTGTAGCCCTCCATCCCAGCACTCCAAGCGTGGAACTCATTCCACAGGTCTCACGAATACCAATGGTATCATAGCTCTGGGAGCTGACCAGTGCTTCCAGTTCATCCTCTTTGTTTCTCATACTACATGGGTTGGTGTACAAGTATTTCAGGTATGCTCCTGAGCCCTCCATGCTCCCAGGAGCAGCATCAACATTCCCACTAGCATTGCCCTCCTCAGGTGATGCCATGTCAACCATTGGCTTTCCTTTGGCAGTCCAGCTGGTATCCCCTTCCTCCACTGATTCCAGTTTAAAGCCCTCTCAATCAGTCCCACCAGCTTAGGTCCAAAGACTCATTTTCCCCATCGAGACAGGTGAATCCTGTTAGGTCCCAGCACCACATTTTTTTCTACTTTACCTGAGAAGTACTAACTCAGCTGTACCTAACTTGGCAGAGCAAATCATTGCTGGTATCAAATGCAGTGTATCAACCAACTAACAGCTACACAGCATGTAAAATGCAGGTCTGCATTTTGGATGGAAAACAAGTGTTAATACAAAGACCACCATGTGACTCTGAAAAATTTCCTTGGAAACAGAGCCTGAGTCACCTGACCAGTAGTTCACTTGGCCGTTGCACCAGCCAGTGATAATGATGTAGTATTGAAAATAAAGGGTCTACTCAACATCAATCGAACCAACACAACTGAGGGGTAATCTTCATTATAACAAAAACCTGGTCTATGTCTGGCATCCTAAACATACACAAAACCTAGAGAGTGTGACACTACCATCTTAAGTCAGATGTTCTTCTAGGGTTAAAAGCTTGAGCATCAATCAACAGGTTTTAACAAGCTGCATCACCAAAGCAGCTAGCCTGCAGCTGTTTATTGATTCAGAAAGTTCTAACAAGTCCTCTCTGCCTAAATAAAAAGAACAGATTCTCCACAACTTGCTATGAAATAGCTCCTAGCTAAGCTCAAGTTTTTGCAAAGCAAGGAAATGTAAAATACACCCGCAGCTCCGAAAGCTCGACAGGCGAGTGCAGCACAACTGCGGCTGTGGCACCTCCAGCATTGCTTTGATACGGCAGACATTGCTAGAGCTAGGCCAATTAGCCTGAGAAAAATAAGGGAAACCAAGCTGTGAATTTAGCTCACACCCTTTTTAGTTCTGCAAGAGTGGTACCTGTTCCTCATAAAGCATCAGTGAGATCCTGAACAAGAGATGAAAACATTTGCAAGGGGGTTCCAGCACATTTAGCTACAGAGGTAACATTTGTAATGGAAATAGAGCTACAATGCTACAAGTTTTTGGAATTATAAGGAACTTAAAAAGAGAGACTGCAAAATACACTTAGCTTGACACACAGTTTCCTGGGTCTATCTTACAGAGTCAAGTCTCCAATTTTTATGTAATCTGTTAAGAGAGATGTAGGCCAAACATTAGTTCTTCCAAGAGAAGCTATGCTTAGTCTGGCACAACTGGTTCAAGCTGGAAACAAACAAATGTAAAATGATTAAAGGGTTATCCTTTTCAATCAACTAGCGAGAAATTTAAAGCAAAAACAAAGGAGAAGAAAAAAAGTCAGCACTCTGTAAGCATAAATTTATCATTGTTCATACAGTAACTGAAGATATTAAACCCAGAATCTTGCAATACAATTTTAAAATCCTTTTTCCTACCAGAACCACACTGTAGTTTGCCATGGTAGGGAATTCTTGGGAGACAGAGGAACTAAAACCTTCTTGGTGCATAACCTGTACACCAGGAGAGTAGGCACATTTGGCACGACACATTGCCAAGATATATTTATTACAAAATCACATATTGGGCATTTAGAGTCAAATCTCTTAATTTTCTATCTCATACCAAAAGGCTTTGTATAGGAATATGGGAGAGAAAAATCCCTTGCACACAGATGCGTTTCTAGCTATGAATGGCATACAGGAGAAATTGCTTAGCAAACTAAGAAAAATGTCACCTGTTCAACTTGTTTAAATCTCTAACAGGTAAAATAGAAGCACAGCCTCCTAATGCATCTTCTGTTTTTTCTGTTCCTTGAATATTCATCAAAACTTGAAAGCTATGGCAGTGGACAATCCAAAATAAGGACCTTAGAACAGTATTTTAATTCTGTCAAATAAACTTTTCCTTTAAACAGGAATATTATTTACCCCTTCCTCTCAGGGTCCACTGAAAAATCTGCTTTGGCTTTCAGGAGGCTTGTCATCCAGCTGTATATTAAGAGAATAATCAATGCAGGTTACCTCTTTTGTAAATAAAGAACAACCAGGTTACTATAGTTACCTTGTCTGAAATGTTCAATAAATAATGCATCTCTATGAGTCTCATAATTGCTAGTAAGCTTTGCTCTAGAAGAGTTTGGGGTTTTTTTAATTTAAATGAGCTTTAAGCTTCCTGGTTTTGTAATTTTTGTGTTTTCATTCCATTTTATATTTTGGTAGGAAAGATATCTCTTAAGTAAAAATAGAAAACATGTTAATAAATATTATTTTAGAAGTGTGAAAAATACACAATTACATACTGAGGTTGTTACAAGAAGTTACAAAACCTGCAACTGGCCTCATTTTTCAGATTTTTATATTGCATGGATGAAAACTTGCTTCTATAGAAAGTAAGGCTGTCTGTCCTTTTATAGTCAGAAGTATACTCCTTCCTGCTCACCATATACTATTTTTGTAGTCAATTGGTCAAATAATTCAGCGCAGCTGTTCAGACACTTACCTACTGCATTTTGATTCTTCAGTCATTCTGGATGTTTAGTATCATTAAAACTATTAAATAGGAAGACAATATGTGCTAAGACTGAACTTACATATTTCTATTTCTAGCTTTTTTTCCAGGCTATAGCATAATATGTAACTACATTCTGAAAAATAATCTACAGAGAACTGCAAAAACAGAATATTAGGCTGTTTGTTTACTGAAAAAAAAATTGGGCCTTTCCTACATCTTTTACAGCTAAATCTGCACGTTCAGTGCAGATGTAAGTATTTGAGAAATAAATATGCTGAAGTCAAGGAAATTTTAGATACTTAAGAAATGCATGGGCCAATTCATTTTTTGTTTGCATTGCTGCACGAAGAAAGTTAATGTACATATGCCCTTGATATCTGAAAAAGTGTTTACGTTTTAGTCTAGTCTAAAAAGATGTAAGTAGCAAGAATGAAGTATATATTTGGTCACATTAAAATGGAAACAGCCGTTAGATTTTGCTACAGTTAAATGGTTGCGTGTAAAAGGAAAATAACTCTTTAGTACCTAAACTGCCAAGTTATTTCTAAAACTGTATCTGTAATTATCATTTAAAAATATTCACATATTCAGTATACTTGGATGTAATTCATAAAATGTAACTGCACTTTTGTTTTATCTTTGGGCTTGCAAAGCAATCAGTATTCAGAAAAAAGACATTATCTCACTTATTACTTAAAGGCATTCAGATCAGAATGGAGCACAATACAACTAAATAAACATTTCAGCATTTCAAACAATAAGGCTAGATTTTGTAAGTCAGCGCCCAGCTTTTGACTTCAGCATCTCTCTGAAAAGCAGACATTGAAAACCCTTCTAGACCCAGAAGTTTCCAGTGCTTTTACATGGAACTGCTGATGACTTTGAAAAATGCCAGTTGCACGACTGCATTGACTCAGAAGTAAATGAAACAACATCATTACTGGGGTAAGGTGGACTGGAGCAACGCTTTTCCATCCTTGAATTCAGTTGCAGCTTTTTGATTTGTTGCATTACTTTGATTTGATGTCCCTTGAAGAGCTGACAAGTTATGCTTCTGCTGCAGCTCTCTGTTATTCTGGATGCACAAACATGCAGGGTTCTCCACCTGCTCTTACAAAGAGAGATCTTTGTCTGAAGCAGCACTTCAGGCTGTTAATATTCTAACTCATGGCATGCAAACAGTGATCCATGAAGACTTAGTTGACTGGCAGTGCAGATCAAACATCTCCTTGGCTTGACTAAGGAAAGCTGAGTATACATTAATGGCACATTAGCGAGCTTTAAAGAATTTGAGGAATGTCATATGGATTTTATCTGATGGTGACTAAGGTAAAAAGAGACAAGTTTTACAATAGAGTATGGCATACACTTTCAAAATGTCTGAAAATCAGCACTATAAACACTTCTAAGAACAGAACTACAGTAAAGCAAATAACTGCTGAGTGACCAAGTTACAGTCTTAGTTATCTTTCTGTCTCTGCCTCAAACAATTGCCTAAAAATATGACAGTTTTGGACAAGAACTCCAATTCTGAGGAAAAAGTGTTCAAAAGTGAAGAGGACTTAGACATCAAACAACTCAGTAATAAAGTTACTTTAAGAAACTTTGTAGAGATCTTTTTTTGATCATAACATTACTGTGCCCAGTTTTTCAGTAAATTTGTACTAAATACCTTTCAGAAAGCTTTCTACCAAAAAAAAAGAGATTGAAATGGATTCAATATATGCTTAAAACTAAAACACCTTCTTATTCAACTGATGAGCATTAAAAAAAAGGCTTGGCTGCCTTACCGTTAAGCAACTTGGCTACTGGTGATTACTGCATTAAGTGTAAAATTTTATAGTTGAAATCCTAAGGGTATCAACAATCTGCTTGTTATACATAAACAATTTCTTCACACAAACTTATTCTTTAGTGCTTCTTTGTAATGACAGGTGACAGTTTTTCTACTGATCAGGTTTTATTACTATGAGCTCCAGCTCTATCATCCCTGGGTAGAAAAGTAGTTTTCACCAAAAGCTCTGCTTTCTCAGCAAAATTAATGGTTTCAATGTATCTGAATATAACCACAATATAAATTGTAAGTGAAAATAGTTATAAGGTAGTAATTTCCCCCTCCGCTCCATCAGATAAAGCTTGATATAAGCTTTTTTGTATTTGGAAAGTTTTGCTGACTAACCAATAACTGTACATTTAGATATTTTCATATGGTTTAGCCTTTTATTTTTATAAATACAACTTAGACATTTGAATCATTGGTTAGAATGAACAGCAAAGATGAACTCAGATGCTGGGTCTAACAACAAAGCAAAGCTTCCACAACTTTCACTGAAAATTTTCAGAGCTCGGATTAGCAATAGGTTTACCTATTTCCAGTCAATTTTCATATCAAACTTCTAAAGAAAAGGAGTTAAGCCAAATCCTCTAAACATTCTGTTCAAAGACATGTATATTCAGTAATACATTTTAAAATCTTCAGCTCTTGAATTCAAAGGCGTACAATGCAGAGTGCACTCTGAAAAGGAAATTTAAAATTGCCATTTTCCTTATTAAAATCTTCATTTTTCATAGTATTAGCAAAAAAATATCTTCTTGAAATTGCATCCACTTTCTAATGGGCTTTATAATTAATACTTAACTAATCATAAGGTTTCAGGGATATATCCTAATTTAAGTAGATCAAAGAGCAAGTGTTAAAATATCAGTGTAACTAACTTTTCCAAGATATTAAAATAATTTATAGACATTGCTATTTCAAAGTACAACTGTTTTGCTGCTGTGAATAAACACGGACATCTAGCATATAATATTCTTGTTCCAATCAAAATTTCAGGATAAATAAAATTTTTATTAAACAGCTGAAAGTGCAGACATCATCCATGGGTTAGTTCACACTAGTGTTACCCAATAATTCATCTTCTATGTAACAAGACTATAACAGGAAATGCCACCAAGTCTTAATTTAATTACGTGGCTGAACACTATGACTGATCAAGTAGTTCTTGTGCAAGAGGCATAACAATAGAATTGTTCTAGGAAGCTGAGTATCTGGTCTAAATAAATGTGCTTTTGGGGCTAAGGAGACATCTTTCCAGTGAAGGTTTGACTTTTTCACTGCAAGTATCCATACCAGTTCAATTCTTTCTATTTCATCCCAAACCATACAGTTCCTCTTCATCTTTCTTTATGGCCTAGGTCACGAGTGTAACTGTAGTTAAATAAAGAAATTTGCTGGTTTGGACACATCGATATCGTGCCCGTGTCTAGTCAAGTCAGCAGCAATATGGTGACCTTATTTGACAACAGCAAAGGAGCACTAGTCTGGTGTAGGAAAAAACTTCAGTTTTGCTTTATTTTATTTATTATATTAAGAAAAAGTCTATGAATATGCAGTGACAGCTGTTGTCTGTTCTTTAAAATTTTTTATAATCAAGTACAATGAAGTTAATCCATATTATAAACTGAATTAACTTCTAAATCAGGGATGAGTTCAACTATAAAAAGTAATCTAACAAACATGTAAATACTGGACTATGTAAGATATAAAGCTTTACTTTTCCCAGTAGTCTTTTAAGTTATTTGTTATATCCCTGAAATGATGGCTCCAACTCATTTCTTGCAGGTGCTGATTCAGACTGTGATGGCTCTGAATCTGCAATTAAAAGAGAATAAAGTTCTTAGGATAACTTCAACCATAAGAATAAAAAGACCAACTAAAATTTTCAGTTTCTCTCTCACATCAACATGCATTGAAATTCCAGTGCTTTTAATTTTTAACCAACAAGATAGGCAAGGTACCTGCAAAGTCTGCAGTATGATGCAAATCTGTAACCCAACACAAATAAGTTACAAATTTACATATGGAATGGGTTATATATCCTGCCCAATGTGTCTTAGACTTATCCTGTGCGAACGAGAACAGAGGAAGCTCCATCTCAAAAGGGAGCTGTAACGTGCTCATGCTGCCAATTAGTTTGGATGAGCAGACAAAAGTACCCAAGTGGGAAGAAACTACAAGCACTACCTTCAGTGCATACCTGAAAGAATGAAAAGGACAAGGTCAAAACTGAAACAAGGTACATATCTGGGTGAAACTATACTGTTAACAGCATTAAAAAAATCTCTTTTTATGTTGAGATTCAGAATCAATTTCAATAGGAATAGCTATGATTGAGAAAGGAGAGAAATACAAGCAAAGCAGGTGTCATGTTATCTAAGAATTTGTGAAAGAAAAGCATCTCAAAAATAGGATGTGTCTATATATCAAACTATGCAGTATACTGACTTTTCATCAGCCTTTACAGTATACCCATAATTTTCTTCTCTATGCCCAAGTGGTATAACCAAACCAATATCATGATTACTCTGAAAAATCTTCAGCTTTCTTTATATCCCAAATGTCCCATTAGAGGCACACTTCACGTTAAAGAAATCAACTATCACGGAAAGAATGAATTTGAGTTTTCGAAAATCCCAAGTCCTTTCGTTTTACTCACAGTAATGGAAAAGAAAAATGTCAATGCACAAGAAAGTTAAATAGAATCTGAAGACAAAAGAAGAATACTGAAGGTTTTCTTTCATGCTAAGGAAGAGCACTTCTAGGCTTCGCGGTTGAACTCTTAGGTCATTGTGCCTTCCAAGGCAGCATCCTCTGCGTGATCAGAGTTTGGATACTTAGGTTGACTCTGAAGAATGGCTTCTCAGGTTATGCACTCTCTTTCAGGTCTAGTCTGAGAACTGGCTTCATCCCTTAGTTTTATAGCAGTTTTTCTTCTGAATAATAATACACAATTTCTAGTTTTCTGTTTGTCTGTTTTCTTCTAATACTTACCTGGAGGAAAATGTTCTGCACACACACACACACAAAATATTACTGTAGATATATTCATGGAAGACACAAAGATTAATTCAAGAAGTGCTGAAGTGTCACAGAAACTAAATTAACTGGCCTCTAAGACTTCTACACATTGATATACCAAGGTCAAGGGAGTCATGGCAATCCCCAGTTTATACACAAGCATTCACTGATAAAATAAAAAAAAAATGGAGCTTGCAATGTGTATGTTCAATAGCATTTTGAAAGGTTGCTATAGAAAACTGATATATGCACCGTGGTTACCAAGCCACTGTAAAAAGCCTAAGCAAAAGGTCTTTGCCAGAAGTAAGGGGAATTTTCCGACCTTTTACCTTTTTATCTAAGTGTTTTGAAGTGATGCATTTCATAGCTATTACCACTGTGCATGACAAAGTAAGCTTTGAAATCATAGGTAAACATTCAATAACTTTTTTTCTCTCAAAAAAAAAATGCTTTGACTCCACTGTCTTCAACAATGCATATATATTTATTCTGACAGATTTTTATGAACAGTGATCTATTTCTTAAGCGTAAGTATGGATGACATTTGTCACAGAAGTTGTCAGAAAAATATTGGAGTCTAAAGATTATTCCGAATAAATAGGTAACAAATATTTTATAGTTTGCTTAAATTTAGGCAGGAGGACAGCTGTGTCTCTGCAGCATTTTACAAAAAAACCACAGCACACAGAAGCTCTTGGATCAGAACAGAGCATACTTCTGCACTTGTAAAGATGAAAAAAAACCCCATGAAAGCCCCCACCTTCACTAACTACAAACAGGAGCACTCTTTTCTTTAGCTAGTCAGTGTAAGCTAAGCATGGTAATTCAGTAAGTCTCACCGTATTCAGAGGGACACACAAATTATTTAGACTACCCTTTGCTATTACCTTGAGATCCCAACTCACTTTAAAGAAACAGCTTTCAATAATTTTACCTTTATACTGCTCACTACTTTCTGATGTTTCTTGAATCTTTTTTTCCCCTCCAGTACACTGCTGAAACCAGTCGGTCCCATAACCGTTGCTAATTAATTTGCTAAAGTTTACTGCTTCGCTTCTTCTCTGAGCAGGCCTGTAAGTCCAAATATATTAAGAAAAACAATAGCATAAGTAAACAAATATGGGGATCAGATGGGAAAATTTTATTTTACACAGAAAGAGCAATAGTCTTATAACATTTTTAAGTACCTAAACATATATTCTACATGTAATCATCTAAGAAAAAAACACACCACAAATTAAAAAAAACAAAGCGCACAACTATGCCTGATTCAGTAATATGTAATTTAATATGAGATGAGCCATCCATTTTATTGAAACTTAATGTGTATAATACTTACACAGTTCTGGTCTTAGAGACGAAAATCACACAAAGTATGTTTAAGTAAAAAAGGCTGACAACACTCATTCTGTGCTGCACAAAGGTGAAATTTTGTCACAGATTTGCTCTTAAGTTCATTAGACAGCTTAATCATTTATTTTGCATCATTAACATATTTCTAAAACATACTAGGATTACTGATGACTGTATAATAATTTTTAAAACAAAGTACACAGAAACAGTTCAGTCGTGCACATGGCTGATGATGTGATTACATCACAGGTGATACAATAATTTGCTTAAAAGACTATTATATTCCAGTGTTCATTACAGTATTTTTGCTGTGCCTGAATTTATACAGGCTACAGTTTTTGTATTTTCTTAAAATGGTAGTGCTACTTGTGTCTCTGCAACCTATGTTTACAGAATTAACAATGTACGTTATAGTTTGCATCTGTTCACTGGTATTGAGAAAAAAAAGGGACAATTTGGAACACATGCTACATGAAGACATGCAAGTGTATGCTTAGTTTTCCTAAAGCAAAGTTATATTGAATAGCTTTCCTATATGAGTTAAAGCGCTATTATTTTAGTTGTTTGTAAAAGAATTTTAGTATCACACATGATAGCAAGTTTAGTAGCAGTAAGGATCCAGAAGTCCACACACATATCCACTAATCTCTGCAATTTCACAAGCAGTAGTGTTGCTTGCATGCATGAATAGTTGCAGGCTTAGGAGTTTAATGAGTTTCATAAGCGTACTACTTACACAGGTGGGAAGGAAAGCTTATTTTTCCCACTAAATTCCTTGTTTGTAGAAACATTCAGCATTCTGCTTGGATATTTAGGGTTTATAGCTGGGAGCCTTACCTGTGTTAGAGAAATCTTAACTTAGTAAAAGGAGTTATGATACAAATAACCAAGAAGATTATATGATAATATAACCTTCAAAAGTGAAGGTTGTATTAAAGGCCCTAAATATCTTCAAATTTTACTATCTTATCTATATTATTTCCATAAGTAGAAGTAGAGGAGTATAAAGGAATAGCAAAAGATAAAGCAGCACCTTAGTTAGTTATTCTGGATGAGATTAGCTGTTTGTTCAGTATGTCAGTAATGCAAAATGTGCTCTCCACAAGCTTTTCCCTCACAGTACATTTCTGTCCAAAGCTAAGCTTCAAATTCAAACTTACCCATTGCAAGCTCTCATCTTGACTCATTTGTCTGTATGCAGTGTATGAAAACATCCCCGTCTTACTAAAGTCAGTGGGATCAGAAATTCATTTCCAGTTTAATCACTACATTTTTAAAAAATAAAAACATCCCATATAATAAGAGAACTATTGTGGTACATTAATTAGACATTTGAAATTTGATCAAATACAGATATATTGGGGGAAGCCTACAACACAAAATGTATTTTACTTTTATCATCTTTCAGTTGCTAATGACAGGTAAAGAAACTCAGTGTTGACTGCAAGTCAGAAAGATAAGATGACACCTAGAAAGCCAGTGAAGTTATATCAGAAACTCTGGGACTGAAAGTTGGAAAATCAAAAAGTAATGGAGAAACATTAGCAACATGTGTCAAAGCTGTTTATTTAACTTCGATCAAAATCAACAGCTGCTGAAGGGTCAATTTACTACCCTCTCAACTAAAAGCATTAAATTAAATATCCCAAACAACTCCTAGATATCTTTCACTAATAGCTGCTAAGAAATTCTGAGGTTAAAAAAAAAAAGGTCTTTAAAGACTATTTACAGCTAACTTAATTGCATGAAGAAAAGGGGGAAAAAAGTCCTGAAGACAGCACAAAATTTTTAAAGCTTATTAACAAAGTTTTTGCATTATACTAATATATACTTTTAATTGGAATCTACATATTATTTGACCATTTTCTCTTTTAGAAATGCAACACAGGAGAGCGCCCCATAGGATAAGAGTTACTACTTGCAGGTTGTTCAAAAAAAATCAAGACAGGGTAACTGAAAGTGAAGTGTATTGCTCTGTAAATTTAAAAGTAAAGATACTTGTCACCTCTGTGGACATACCTACTGCAATAAGGTTAAAAGAGAAAAAAATTATTAACAGAGTGCAAAAATTAGATGCATTGTCAGCAGATTCACTTGGATTGCAGACACTGCAAAACTCAACATGAGCCAGCAAAGCATGCTTGCAGCCCAGAAAGGTGACCACATCCTGGGCTGCATCAAGAGGACCATTGCCAGCAGGTCGAGGAAGGTGATTCTGCCCCTCTACTCCACTCCAGTGAGACCCCACCTGGAATACCACGTCCAGTTCTGGAGCCTCCAGCATAAGAAGGACATGGACCTGTTGAAGAGAGTCCAGAGGAGGGCCATGAAGATGATCGGACGGCTGGAGCACCTCTCCTATGAGCACAGGCTGAGAGAGTTGGGGCTGTTCAGCCTGGAGAAGAGAAGGCTCCAGGGAGACCTTATAGTGGCCTTCCAGTACCTCAAGGGGGCCTACAGGAGAGACGGGGAAACACTCTTCAGTAGGGCCTGTTGTGATAGTACTAGGGGTAATGGTTTTAAAATAGAGGGGGGTAGATTCAAACTAGACATCAGGAAAAATTTTTTTAGATTGAGAGTGGTGGAACACTGGAGCAGGTTGCTCAGAGAGGTGGTTGATGTCCCATCCCTGGAAACATTCAAGGCCGGGTTGGACAGGGCTCTGAGCAATCTGATCTAGTTGCAGATGTCCCTGCTCCTTGCAGGGGGGTTGGAGTAGATGACCTTTGAAGGTCCCTTCCAACCCAAACTATTCTATGATTCTATGATTATAACTCCCATGGAAACAACCATGAGGAGAAGATTCCAAAATAGATGTAAGCACACTATGGACTTCTTAAGGAGCCTGTGCACTTTTATTATGGAAAGAGCAAAGAGAAGTGTAACAGCATTTGAATACATCTAATCACTGAACTAATTAACAAGCCACTAAATGAAGCAGAACTGCTTTTCAAATCTCTTAACACTGTTCTTTGCTGAAGCAGCCTGTTTGTGCTTTACATTTCAAAAATGCTGTCCTCTTGTGCAGAAAATGGTAGTGCTGTTTTCTGTCTATCATTAAACTGTACAATTTCAGATCTGGCATACCATGAAAGTTTCAGATCCAGGGCACAGTTACCTACAGCTTCAATCAATTTAATTAGACAAGTAGAAATCATCAGTCTCAGGTAACTTTTGTCACATATTGAAGGCATTTGTCACATATAATGGCACACAGGGCAACACAGAAACACAACTCAATTTGATAGGCAGGATATACAAAGAGTAGATGGAAGAGATTAGACTCCCCTCTTGGCACTGAAGAGAAGCATTAGAAAAGGAAGGCTAGTAATTAAAGAGTTAATTAAAGGACAAGGGCAAGGGGAAAGCCTAGAGAGGTTTTGTCTAGACATAGACAAAGGCACAAATGTCAAAACTAAAGTCCAGAAAAGAAAGAGGAAATGAAAGATAATGAGAAAAGAATTGGAGACTGCTAGCAAGTTTCGCAAATTGTTTTAAATGTTTTTCTTGGTGTTAAATGAGACAGACTGGCATAACTTGCATAACTATTCAAACCAGCTAATGACTGACAAAAGGAGCAATGGAACAGATCAGAATTTGGTTTTGGAGGGCTCCTATAATCCCATCAGGTGCTGTTTGTTACTTTGTTGGGCTAATTCAGCATTAAAAGCAGACCCCTGTTCCAGTACACTCCAATGGTTATAGCTGAGGAGGCATTTTCATTTTAACAAGCCTCTATTTAACAGCCTGGAAGTTTCCCAGATAAAGCAAACTATGTAGGATATTTTTTACATATTCTCAGTTTAAAGCGTTCTCTCCCTTTGTGAAGAGATGACAATGACATACTCTAAATATTACTACCTAAATTTATTATACGTACACATTTATTAGTCTCAGATTCAAGAAACACAAAATGTGGTGTGTATGGTGCCTGGCTGGTATATGAAGAACAATGGATACTTGCTGCCAGCATGGAAAGCTGAAAGTTCCCAGATGAAGTCCTGTCTCCCCTGCGATTGAGGGAAAAATTCTAGTTTACATTTCAAATCTCTCTCTGAGGTAAAATCCTGACCTCAGATGAGTAATCCTTTTGCTACAGCACATACATACTTATGTACCTATGCATGTGCACACATACATTTCAGGCAAGTGCCTGAAAGAGATTACTTCAGATATGAAGTAGAGGTCTTACTGATGCCGCAGGAAGATTGCCTAATGCTGATGCTAACCCTAATACCACCTCCAACTGATCTCTCACATATACATAAGTGTGCCTCTTTCTTCAGGTCACAGCATTTTCAACCCAACCCAGCTGGTCCACATGATGCGAGAGGATACTTCCACCTGAGCTAGTAGTGCATCACTTTGCTGTGAGCACAAAGGTCCTTCATGCACTAACACATCTTTGCTGCTTTGCAAAATTCCAAGAAGGAGAATTATCCCCATGATTAAGGCATTAGGCAGGAACTACAGGATCCATCCCGAGGCATGGAGAACCATGTAATGGTCCCCGAGATCTCCAGTCCTCCTCTACACAGTGACAACCATAATATGAGGAACAGTGGAGATTCTAATACTTCAGAAAAAAAGTGGCATAAAGGCTTAAAGCTCCAGAGCAAGGGCCCACATGGGAAAAATGTTTTCCAAACTGAGTAGAGCAGGTACCCTTAGAGGTTAAAATGTTTTTGCACTTGTCCCTAAGGGAGCCCTATGGGATTTATCTCCACAATTGCATCACATATCTCTCTTCTGAACAGCTGCTTAGTCAGAATGGACTAAAAAATATTTTCAATACATCCAGTCTCAATATTTGAGATAGTTTGCTGCCACAGTATCATCATGTAGTCAAACAAATAAATTGACTATTCCTTAGAAATTTGCCTTTGGTATTTTGGAATATATCTCTTACATTTCAACATACAAGATGTATGGTGAGAAAACTAAAATCAAGACTGTTTGGTAGGGCTAGTTCCGTTGTCTCACTTGAAGACTCTTCAGGAAGGTATTCTTAAAGCATGAGATAGAAACCTCCTATAAGAGGAGATACAAGAAACAGCTGTGAAAGAAGTTCCATGTGATGCTTCAAGATATATGTGACACTTTTCAGGGTACAAGAAAGGTACTGTGAAGGACAACCATTTCAGAGATGGTGGTGTGGAGGCAGAGCTAAAGCTAGAGACACAGAATCTGTCTTCTCAGGCACCTAATCTTAAAGAAAAAGATCTAGTAGATTTAGTACCTTAGACAAAACTCAACTTCTGGAAGAGCAGTGTAAATTATGTATCAGGACCTCAGCAGGTTTGGAATCTGGGCTGAATATATAACATATATTCACTTTTATTTGGTGATAAATAAAACACATGGGAACTTTCATTCACATGACTGAATGAAAACGGGTCTTGATCAAACTCCACCCAAACAGAAATGGACCTCAGTATCACTTTACCAGTCACGACATAGACTTGAATTACACTTACTGTTATCAAAGTTGAATTTGACTTTTAGACCCCTGAAAATACTTGGTTCTTAAGTAAGGGAACAAGGGACAGCACTTCCTCTCCCTCCTAGTTCGATCCTTTAAGAGGCTCTGTGGCAAGCTAAGTTTCTATTTTCAGTGCCTTAAATCTCTGATTGAAAAAAGACTCACCTACAAGCATCAGGCAAATTACATTTTAAGCATACGTTGCATGCTTGCCTGTTTCCACAGATTAAGTAAACATTCCCAAGCCTATTCAGAAATGAGATGTTCCCATTTTCACAAGCCGTCATTCTGAATTTGCACTAGCTACTCATCTCAGCAAAGGCTGAGGGCTTTTTTTTCCTAAAATGTCTGACATCTGCCCCTCTGTTCAAGAAGAGAGGTATTGGTATTCAAGTACATAAAACACGTTTCCATGTATACTTCAAAGACCTATGGTAAATGAGGGAACCAAGATTACGGGGGATATTAAAAAAAAACCATAAGGCCCCAGCATCTAAAATGGGCAGGGGCATGTAGGATGAAAGAGGGAGGATGGGAGAGAAGTTTCTAGGACAAAATGCCAAGATCATCACAGAAAGGTTTGTTCTAGGTTTATTCTATAGCTTGTGCTTGTCTTGGATACATCTTCCATCCAAAGACAGCTAGGGCATTATCTTCAGGGCTTGTCTTGTACTTTAAACTAAATCAAACCCCTTTTTCAGAACAGACTTCCGTTCCTTCCTCCTTTTTCTTTCTTCCTCCCAAGATCACTAAACAAGAATTCTGTTCACCAAGAGTGAACACACTTAAGTATATGCACCATATAATGTTATTGGAAACTACATTTCTGGTTCATAGGCTATACCTGAAGCACTTAAGAGAAGCATGGCCGCCTTCTCATTCTCTAACTGCAATATAAAAATTGTTTCTGGAGTACAGAATTTCAGGTGGACTACACCTTCCCTTCTATAATAACACACAGGTCCAGCTAGAAGTGTCTTCACAAGCCCTACAAACAAAGCGTCATCACAGAGTGCCTCTCCATCATACCTTCTTCTTCTCTGCATTTTCTTTGTCGTCAGCATCCCGCTGCCAAACACTTTTCATATCAAAATCAAAAGGCCCTCTTCTTGGCTTGTAACTATTACCATGATGGTCATCAGCCTTAAACTCTCTGTGAATCATATAATCTGGTATAGAGGAAATACAGCTCCTGCAGGCAAAGATTTAACACTTGTTGGTACAAGGGATACATATCTTGCACTTTAGTACAAAAGTATTCTGAAACACTAAAAAGTTCAGAGAGAACCCAAGAAGTTATGCGGGATCTGAGCAGACTTACCGTGGCTCTTCGGTCGCTGGGGGATTGGAGCAGTGCAAGTACCAGTCAGGTGCAGCACATGGTGCTGGAGAGGACTTCATTGCCACAGGAGTATAGTGCTTCAGTAGGTCTTGAGAGAAAAAGACAAAAGACAGCACTTTTCTGACATCTTGTTTTGTTGCAAACACACTACCTTTTTTTTAGGTTGCTGTTTTATTAGGAAGAAATGCTTGCTTTATTCAGTAAGGAGCGTTTGTCTCCCTTGATAAAATGGACAGGCAGAACCCTGCAACATTGCGTTCCACTTGCACCTTGTTTATCTTGCTCTAAATGCTTTAACATGTTTCTACTAATCTGTTTATGCATATTTCTGGATTTGCCACCCTGCTCTAAGTGTGCGTGCAAGGCATCTGCTCAAGTTCCTTCATCTTCCTTCTTCCATAAAGGAAATAACAAAACCATGGATTACCTTGGTACAAGAACAGAATATGTACAGCACTGTAACAAACCAAACGTCATCACAAAAAAAAAACCCACTTTATAAACTTCTACCAAGTTTTCTGATTATGCTTTTTTGTGACATAATTTTCACCAGACTGCTACTTAAATAGCCCAAGCATAAATTGTAAAGACCTCACACAAATGCAGCTAAACTGTCATCGTGTATTTAGATCAGATACAGCGCAAAACTATGCATTTTGCTAAAAGGTGCCTATGCACAACAGACTGCAAGGATGTCTTGACAAGGTGACCTTTTACATCACATTTTCAATCACTCACACTTTTTCTATAGGTTAATTTCAAAACTCATATGATTCTTCTGTAGTATCTACAAGCACTTTCTACCACCGCACTCAAGCAAAGCCAAAGAAAACAAAGGAAAAACAAACAAGCGAGACGGACACTCACCAGGTTGGCCTCCTTGCTTTGCCAGCTTGACGTAAGCTGAATCGGTCTCTTTGATCCACTTCCTGCGGCACCTAGACGGCATTTCATGGGGAGCTTTTGCAAGGTCGCCGAGACCCAGAATCTGGGGTGTTGGAAGTGTGCTCTTTGAGGTTGCCAACTTTTCTGGTTGTGTCAGTGGCATGTGGTATTACTGTCCTTCAGTAAGGGAAAAGAAAATATTTACGGTAAAAGTTAACTGCTAGCATCCCTTTTCAGGCAACTAACAAATCGAGCCCACCTGAAACTTGACCGACAGGCTGCATTTCAGCTTGGAGACAGAAGACCAGGCTTGCTTATTCTGGGGGATATAGTGCACGCAACTTATAGAGGTTCAGATGCAACAAGGGAACACTCTGTTTTCAGTTTTGAAACAGCATTCAAGTTTTCACAGAAAGTGTCCTAATACAGGCAATGGTGCATCTTCATGCAGAAAACTATTTCCAAGGACACCAAGAGCAATAAGAAGCACAGAAGACAGCAGGAAACACTTAAGCCTTTGGTTTCCTTTTCTCCTCACCCATTGGCAAAGACAGTTGCAGGTCTTTATTTGTAAAACAACCAAACCCAATCCCCAAATAGCCCACCTCCTGAAACAAAAAAAAAAAACAAAAACAAAAAAAAAATGCCACAAAACCAAAAACACAAGAACAACAACAAGGGAAAGTACAAATAAATCCTCATTAATAGGAAAATGAAGTGGCAGACAAGGAAAAAAAACCAGTCTAAGGAATTATGCCATGAAAGGTACACAGGACACTTACTGAAGTGACTCCAAGTGCAGCAAATGCCGTTTCTTAGGTGTGAGTAAACTGTCTTACGGCAGACATACAATTAAAGAGCTCTTAGGCACACACAAATGTTAGCTATGCTGAAACTCAGCTTCAAAAGAAAAAACAACGCAAAGCACTTTCTCTCCTTGGTATCAGGGGTAAAGAAACATTACACTCTGTTTTCTTTCACTTCACTAATTGCTCCATCAGAAACCGCTCAACCTAATTATCCCAAATGATCTCCTTATTTTTAATTTACTGGGTTGCTACTGTCTTGCATCTCTACTGCATGTAGTGGCTTAAAATTCAGGGGGAAAAAAAAATCAAGATTTCCTCTAAAATGAATCAGCAATCCTAGATGAAAGACCAAGGGGTAAACAAATGGAAATTGGCTGCTGTGCGAGTCCCTTGGTGGCTGCATCTTACCGTGCAGTTGACTCCCATCCCACAGCACCAGGCCGCGGTGCCTGAGGGAGAGCCTGCATGGCGACAAGCCAGCACCTCTCCTTCCACGGCAGCACCGCGCAGCCCAGCTAATGCCCTCTCCCACCACAGGGAGAGGCAGGAGACACACCAGGCAGCCATCATCCCTGCCCTCACCCCCCACCCAAAGAGGCGGGCAGCGGAGTCCCTCTCCTTTGCCTCACCATCCGAGGCCTGTGGTGGGGTACCTCTTCCTGCCCCAGACTGGACAAGCAATGCATTTCCCACTCATCAGTTGCAGAGCCTAGGGGTGAGCTAGAACCCTCTCGGCGTCACCTGCTGCCGAACTAACACCTCCCACAGAGCCCGGTCCCTGGAAGGTGATTTCTTAGGATGTCTCTGTCTCATTATAAAGGGAGCAGAAGGAGCATAAGAAGTTATGGAAAATGTGTTTAGATTTAACTGACTTGTCTCACCAAGTCAGTTAAATGGGCTGCTGATTCCCGTTTTGTAGCAGTTGGCCAGGTTTCTCTCGTTAACTCCTCATGATACTCCTCTGGGATCCATATCAGGGGTTGGGAGTGACACCATATGGTTTAAGAACATAATGCCTAGGGAGCTGGAGGATGTTAGGAATGTCAACTTGAGGGAGGTGTCCAAAGCTATCAACGCTGACCCTAGATCATGAATATAGAGGAAACTAGGGTAGGGGCTTGATCCAATGGTTGCAGATAATGATTGCTACTGGATAACATTCCCCATCAATACAGGAGCCCAGATGTTCATGGTAAGGACACTTACATAGGACAGCTTCCATTTATCAAACTACTAGTTTGACATGTCACTACCCACCCACTGGCCAGGGCAAAATTAATTGTCTAATGGATGGAGAGTCCACCTGACCTTACTCTTAGGTTCCCAAAATATCTTATGCATTGATGTATTTAAGGGCCAGTCATAGGTGGATTTGTGGGGAAAATTCCCATTCCTATTCCCCTACAATTCTCGTGTATGGCCTGTGAAGAAACCTAATGGCAAGTGGCAGCTAACAGTAGTTTATAAAGCCCTGAATGCTGACAACACACTGCTCCCAATGTAACTGGTATAGTCAAATCTCTTAATTAACATACCTTTCCGTGGATGCCAAGTATAGATGTGAAGGACATGGACCAGATGCAGATAGGGAGTGATTTGCTTCCACCTGGCAAGGACCTCACTATATACTTTTACTCCCTTTGTGCATGTTTTAAACAGACCGACCACTACTCATGTTGTATCGCCTAAAGAACTAGAAACATGAAAGTTGCCAGAGGAGGTCACTGTTGTGCAGTATATGTGTCTATCTGGCACACTGATTAGTACAATCATTCCACTTTTGAAAAGGATCTGTTAGTAGCCTACAAAGGGCTAGTAGTAACTGAACCCTTGACCCAGGGAAGGAGCAGAAAATTACCTTGCTAATGCCTATTCTTAAACATGTGGTTAGTGGTAGACCAGTACCTTTAGGTGCAGCATATAAGACCCCTGTACAAAGGTGAGCACTCTGTATCTATCATCATGAAACTGTACGTGACTTAACTAAGAGTAAAGTTAAGGAGTGGAAATATATTACGACTGCAGTTGAGGTAGTGGGTGGTTTGAATAATGTTTACTTTGCATGCACTGCATCCAGATTGCAAACTGTAGCATGATTAAACCTATTATTTGCTACACAGTCGATGACTCAAAAGACACAGTCAAATAATGGGTCACATTTTAAAAACAAATTAGTACAGGGGTTGTGTCTTGGGCATGGACGTTGCACTTAGTCTATTCACCTCAGCTTCCCTGTTTCCCACTACCACTGCTACACCAGTACTAGTTACCCAAGGATTTCTCCCAAAATTTGCAGATTTTACCTCTGAGGTATTTTAATTTTATGTTCAGATTTGATGCTTAGGTATATTCAAATTGCTTACAATGGGTAGTACCTATAAATGAACAATGGTGAAAGTCCTATTGGAAAACCTGCACAGTTGGGGATCTTTCTAGGGGATTGGGCACAGGAGCATTGGATTCTATCAGCTTAGAAATCATTAGTAATAAAGTGTCCAGGCTAGGACCTGTAAGCAAACAAGCTATAATTGGTCAGACCATGGATATAGCAAATGGAAAGGATGCAACTGCCTTGACTATTAGCCTAAAGCCTTGGAAAAAAACTCCAGAAGATATTCAAGGAAATGTATGCTGGTGTTCACAAATTTGGTTCTAATACCAGCAGTGCCATTGCAAACCTTTGTTATAAATGAACAACAAGCCAATTGGATTCATAGTGGGAATTCTGCTATGTTAGGGATCCTATAATTGGATTGATGCCAGTATTGTAAATTCTATTTTATCCGATCCTAGGGGTAGCAAGCAAAAGTAGTCTATTGAGTGGATCTATTTATTGCTGCATCTTAAATAGGGAAAGCAAAGAAGAACCCATTTACCAATATGCCCTACAATGTGTCTCCATTATTGTAGCTAATAGAATACAGCTGTCAGTTCAAGGGAGCAAATGCATGGATAACAAAGGTAACCAGTCAATTCTCATGGGTATAAAATGGGGAAGCCATGAACAGTACTGCCCGAACATTTAGTACTACAAGATCCTTGTATGAGTACTATGACCTCAGGTACCTGCCATTTAGGCTACATGTATGATAGCTGCATGGCTGTACTTAAGTAAAAATTGGGTTGTATATGTATTGGTTTTGCTTTGTGATGTTCTGTGTAATGACAGAATGACTTTATAGAAATCAAAAAGCTAATTCACATTGATGCTGGTAGAATACTTGCCTACAACTTAGCACCCTTAGGACCGATATGGGACATAGTACATTCTCAAACTGAAGAACCGGAAATTTTAATCACCAATTACTTATTAAAACCAGATGACTATTGCTATCAGGTATGATAGTGACCAGATTGTCAAGATTGCAACTGGAATTGACCAAACTGCTAGATATCATTGGTATGACATTTTTATGGGTTATGCACTATCTGCAACTGGCATATTGCATCTTATTTTGCATTTTATGATCATTGTGTTGTTGTTCTGTATTTTATTTGTTTTCTATTAGTATGTTTATATATCCAGATACATTCCAAACATCACCATGTTGAAGTATTTTACCTAATAACAAACTGTAAAGCTAGACTTCTATGAAAGTACTCAAATCTTTCCCCTACCCTCACCTTCAGTGAGGCAAAAAGAGTAACAGCACCTCCACACCCTGAGACATGGAATTTACTATACCATTTACTATATATGGCCTATACCAAGTGTTGGAGTGACCCTGACTCCTGCAGAGGTTTTGCCCTAACACACAGCTCATGCTAAAGCCTGATGTATGGTGGGAGCAGTGCCATTAGGCTAAAGTGACAGCAACATGTACAACAGTGGGTAAGAGAGTGAATTTGTGAGTTCATGCCTTTGTGAGTTAATGAATTTGTGAATTAATGGAGGCATGAATTAGAGAATTACTGAGTTAGACTAGTCAGTTGAAAGGGGATCGAGCCCTTGTTTGACTTTTACGTAATGATATAATGGAATAAAGATTGATACATGGAATACATTGTCCTTTAAATCTGAGAGATCCAAATGAACTGTGGCATAAGTGTTATCCAGAATCTACTACATGACATTGCCGGCACTCCATTGACTGTATGTTCATTTAGCAAGGGATAGGTTTTCATTCATTTGGTTTCTGTCCCCTAAGTATTGCTTACCTATAATAGGGCAGAAGTATTTATAGGGAGCTGACACTTGTAATAGTACTGTGAAAATTGTCATTGTATGTTGACAATAAAAGAAAACTTATTTCTAGTTTTGTTAAGCTCTGATGACAAGCTATGGCTTGCTTTCTCCTCTCTACACTCCCATAACATTAAACATAATAATTTATTAGTGCAGGGAGAAAAGATGAAAGGAATGGAAAAGCTTTGCATTTCTTGTCTTCGTTTCCTATTTTTGTGCTGGGCGGTTTACTAGAATATCATCTTTCACTGAACAAAAAAAATTTCCTCTGAGAGACTAAAGTCATGCCATCATACTGCTTCTTGCTTGACAAGTGTGTATTAACTTAAATGGTTTGTTTCATCTGCTCCTTCTGATGCCTTTGTATTAACACCAAGTGATGTTTAAGAAAGGTCTCTGTTCTATTTTCTTGCAGCTTTAGAAGTCACGATCACAGACATACTGTATGGTAATAAGGTATATAATTTCTACACAATTTTTGTTTTCCTACAAAAAGAATGAGAGAGTTAGTCATATGCTAACCAACATACTTCATCTCAGTAGAAATACTAGAAAAGCATAGTCGAGCTCTTAATTTCCCGTACATGTCTCTTTTTTTTCTATGGTAACCTAAGCCATTCATAATTCATATTTCTATTTTTTTAAAAAGTATTTTTTATACAATCACGGGAGTGAAAGCATGTCAGTTTTCTGTGCAGCATAATTTTCCTGAGAGAAATTATATAACTTATCAAATTATTTGCAACAAGCATTTTTTTCTTAGAATTAAGTCTGCAGTGTCGTTGGGGTTTATGCCAGGAAGAGATCGCTCCTGAACATGTTACCAGTTTTTCTTCATATTGTTCATTGCCAGAGTAAACAGCACAGCCTTGCTGAACACTGGAGTGTTGCGTGGTTTGGTACCTCTGCAACAGCCCTTATGACTGTTTTTATATGAGTAAACAAAACCATATCAAAGAATGACCCAGCAACCTATTAACAGGCATTACTTTGGTCCACAGTCTGTGCTAACTGTAACTAACATTAGCTCTTTATTAGTGTGATAATATTTCCCTTCCTACAGCTTGGAAGTTATCATTGACCATTCCCTGTTCCCCACAAAGGAAAGGCCTGCTGCCTGTGATGCAGCCCTTCAGAATGATGCAAAGAGCCCTGCCTTCATAGCATCCCTGAGGCCACGCCAATCTCACCCACAGCATTCTGGTGAAAAAATTCAGCTCATGCTGAATGGTGTTAGTGATCAGGGATTAGGCAATGCTCAGCTCTGATGGCCCAGAATGGGAGGACTGAACTGTTAGGACCCCTCCACAGTGACCCATTCTTCCAAGACAACTTTGTTGAGTAGTGTGGATGTTGAAATTAAGCTGATGGACAGCAGAGGCAGCTTTTACTGGGTGAGGTCCCCAGTGGCAGGTGCTTGTAAGAAGATTAGCAGCTACAGCTTGGTGTCTGTGAAGAAAGTGCAGGTGGTACCTGGGACACCAATTACATTTTTTGTGATCCAAGATTAAACATTTTCTGGTTCAGATTTTCCTTTTAAATCAAGATGCTGAATCACTCCTTTGTTTCAGTTGCTGCAGATTTTAACTGGTACAATATGTAATCATCTGGAAGAGGTCTGCTCTCTCTGAGTGAGATTCAGACAGAAAAGCTTCAGCAGTCATAGCAAAATCATCAGGTGTAAGGATATGCTTATTTTTGTTTTACAGAAAAGGAAGAACTTAACTTTCTGTTCAGCTTTAAAATTTGTTCCTTCTGCTCAATACACAAAGAAAAATTTCTGTATATTAACATTTTGCTATCTTTTCTGGCTATGCAAGTTGCTCTAATAAAATATATACTACCTTCTCTTTGTTCTCAAGAACTTTTCAGATCTTCGACTAATACCCAACTGCCAAATTCCCCAGGAATTGTGTTTGAGTTGCAGCTACAAAACTCATACAGTCTTTATTTACCAGTTCTAAAAGTTTGGGGAAAATGGATGTAAATCCAAAAGTTCTTGAGATTTTCTCACAGGAAGGTAGAAATTTGGAAAACTATAAGCCTTATTTGAAGCTGCTCTTGCCCACTTTTGGGTGAAACTGAGTCTTCCCACACTGGAAGATCTGAACCACGAGAATATCTCCAGGAAACACATTTGTAAAAGCTTTAATGATAACTGCTGTCAGAGTTCTGAAATATTTGTAATGAAACATTCAGTGCTACATGTTGGCCTCCTCTTCTGCCACTGAGTCATAATTTTCAGTAGGAGTAAGCATGGGCAAAATGAAATCTTATGAGCCCCTTTTGGCTTTGTCTCACTATTGGTCTACTGAACATCAGAATTAATTAAAAGGCTGCTAGTAGGAATTGAGTTTGGTGATAAGAAGAGGGCCAATATCATCAACTTCAATGGTAATTGCAATAATGAGAACATATAGGAAAGGCCCTCAGTGCCAGACACGATATAGGGATAAATTTCAGGTGTCAAGCTTCAAAACTACAACTGAGAAAACATCTGCTCAGTTGCTAACTGAACTTAAAAGCATTTGAAATTCACTAATCATCTCCCGGATAAGCTTGTGGGTTCTATATATGCTACAGCTGAAGTTCTGCATCTGCTAAAATATCTCCTGGCTAAGTTGAGTCGGGATGCTGAAAGTAGAAAGAACAGCAGCAAAGTCCCAAGCTATGTTCAGTTTTCCCTTGGACAGTGGTGTCAGTGTCCATCCTTTTGTCATGAACCTGTGGCTTACACATCCGTTAGGGATGCTGAAGGTTCACTTTGCCCATACAAGTAACTAAGTCTTACAGCTGCAGGGAGGAGGTATATTCCATAGGTACACATATATATTACCAAAAGATAGTGCCAAATTCATGGAGCCAACAGGACAACAAGCAAGAACAGCCCTGAGTCTGTGCATCTCTGAGAGAATTTTATGTTAGAAAGCTTTAAGGTCAACAGAGACCAGAGAAGCTTTAGCAGAGATCAGAATCCAGAAGTCCCACTACTGGACAAATTACTTAGGGCAGTGAGTCCCAGGCCTTCAGCCTTCCTTGTTGCAGAACCACGGAATCAATGCAGCTATGGAAGAGGTGTTCAGGAGCAGTGCTGGCACTTTCAGCAATCCCTCTTGAAAAAAAAAAAAGGAGGAAAAAAGGGAGGGAAAAGAAAATGCATTGCTCTTCTGCAACCTTTCAGGTTGCTTATGCTATTCATGGAGAAGGACACCGTGTTCATTCTGTTATTAACTTTAAACAGTTCCCTGGTGAACAGCGCTATAGGCTCGGAGCTGAGTGGCTGGAGGACTGTGAAGAGGAAAGGGACCTGGGGGTGTTGGTTGATGCTCAGCTGAACATGAGCCGACAGTGTGCCCAGGTGGCCAAGAGGGCCAACGGCATCCTGGCCTGCATTAGAAATAGTGTGGCCAGCAGGAGCAGGGAGGTAATCATCCCCCTGTGTTCGGCGCTGGTGAGGCCGCACCTCGAGTATTGTGTTCAGTTTTGGGCCCCTCACTACAAGAAAGACATTG
>JAAGAY010141998.1:0-31253 GCA_011801015.1 Ardeotis arabs
AGGCACAGAGGTGAGGCTGACCGGCCTGTAGTTGCCCGGGTCCTCCTTGTTCCCCTTTTTAAAAACAGGGGTTATGTTCCCTCTCTTCCAGTCATCGGGGACCTCACCAGACCACCACGACTTCTCAAATACAATGGCCAGTGGCTTGGCAACTTCATCCATCAGTTCCCTCAGGACCTGCAGATGGATCTCGTCAGGTCCCATGGACTTGTGCACCTTATGTTTTAATCTTATGCAGCTTCATAAAATAATTCCATGCAAGTTTGATTTTTTTCAGACATTTGATCAGTCCAGCTTGCCTACTAAAAATGATGCTTGACTCACATTCTGGCAACAGAGTTTATTTGACGTGCACTGGTGAAGCACTCAAACTGTACTCAGGCTATTCCAAATTTAGCCTCCTACATCTGTATCTGTTAGTGTTTGGGTGAGACTGAATTATCAGTCTGTGTCAAGTGGGAGACACAAGCTGATCAGTGCACCTTTGTTGTTCAATTACAAGCTCCGTGCTGAAGAAGCCTTCAGAGAGAAAATGTGTTCCTCATGGGCTTTTTTTAGATCTGTTTATGTTGGGTAGCTTTGTGTTACAAGAAAGCTCAAGTCACTTTAGACTGTGTCTAAGCTCAGCCAAATGCCAATTACTTTTGTATTTCTCTCCAAATAAAACTAGCCGTAAATCCAAACCTATTAAAAATGTGCAGCTGTGAAGCTACAACCATTCCTACTCTCAGAAATATTAAAGCATGGGACCAAAGTTTTTTAAAGGAAGGCAGACCTGAAGACTAACTGGCGAGGGGAGAGGGTGGCCACATGCTATGTGTCATGTGGGAACGCACCAGCAGGATGCTGCAAAGAGGAGAGTTTCTTATTAGAAGTAGCTGTGCTCAGTTGGCTGAATGGGCCTTCCAGCGCACAATGGGTGTCCTGCAATGAGAGTGCCCTGCCAAGGAGCATCCTCCAGGATCACCACAGCTTCAGTAGAAGCAGAGGTGTCAGACTGAAGCTCCAGCCAAGCCCTGGGCTGGGATTGCATATTGCTTGCTGAAAGTTTCTTGCAGTTTCAGATCAGTGATGTATTCCTCACTCCTGCGCCCAGAGGTGGAAAGATCTGGGGGCTGGTTTGTCCTTCAAATATGGGAATGAAGTTCTCTGGTTCCTGTTTACGAGAAGCGAGCAAACACGTAGCTGCTCAAATGAACAGTGGCTAAATTCACTTTATTGGCATCTCCTCAGCGGCTCCACCACTTGAAACAGGTTAATCTGCATGGCTTGCAGTGCTGCGTGCCAGCGCTAATTGGTTTTGCTTATCAGTGGAAGCAGCCAGCACACTGGCACGGGCAGCAGGAGGGGGAAAGTGCCTTCACCATCACCCTTTCGCCATCATCGTTGTCTAAACCACCTCAAATGGCTCCTGCATGGCTGCGCAAGCTGAGATTGCACCATGGGTATGGGGTGCAGATGCAGGCTAAGATGACATCTCCCTTTTCACCACACATATGGTTAATTAGTCTATATTTTCCCTGAGCAGAGGCACTCCTGCCCCGTGCTGTGAGGACAAGGCAGCACCCTCTCCTAAGGAGCCCATCACCTTGCTAATGGGCTCTCTCTTATGGTGGGAGGATGCTGCTCCTTTAGGAGACTTGACCATTCCTGTTTGTAATGTAGGCGAAGCTGTGGAGGATGATGGGGCCCCTAAAATTCACCTCTGCTAACTCATTCCTACCTGAGATGATTTACCTTCAGGGCTCAACATCAGTCTGATTTTGGAAAGCATCAGACTGTGCCAAAAAACAGAGGATGGAGAAACGGTGGGGAAACAGCCTGAGGTTTTAAACCAAGCTACCCGCTGCCAGCCCCAGCTCCGCGCACACTCCCCACTTCACATCACACAAGCAGGGTGACATACAAAAGCCTTAATGCATTCAAAATATTTCTTTTCAGGATGAAAGTCTAAGTATTTCCAGCCAACACAGCAAACTCGGGTTTGCCTGCCAAGATTTGTTGCATTTTTCTTTAATTACAGCAGCAGCCAATAGGTTTAAATTTGAGAACCAATGAACAGACTCCCTGCCTCTCCTCCCTCTTTGCTGATGGTTTGAATCTTCAAGAAACAGCTTCCTCGTCTTAGTCTGGGAAGCCTTTAAGCACACGCTTATCTTCAGCTAATGCACTGCAATCAACCGGATGATGCACGTTTGCCAAGTTTAAGTGCTTTTTAGGGTGGAGGCTGGAATATACTTGGTTTACAACTCTGAAAGCATGGGACTGCAATGAATTTATCTCACATCAGAGAGGATTTATTTTGGAAGGTCTCCTGTTTAAACAAGAATTCATTGGTGTTTTTGAGGCTTCTAGATCAAAGCTGCTATTAAAAAATGCAAGTATTTCAATGTTGCATAGATATAACATTATGTGTTGTATACAGTTTGCAAAGTGTGAGAGCCTTTTGGATGAAAGGTACTCTGCACCTTTTCATCTATCATCATCATCATTATAAATGCATCAAAGCCACAGAAGCCTAAGCTGATTTATTACGGGCACCTGTCCCTATGTAATTTTCTAACACTGCCCGCCTGGGTGAACTGATGAGATCTCTACTAAATTGGAGTAGCCTGTGATTTTATTCAGATTGAAATGGATTTTTTTGCCTTGAATTCCTGGCAGAGAGAAAACAACAAAAAAATAATGGCTCGCAGATAATAAAGTTGCATGTTGAGCTAGGCCTAACAGATACGCAGCTGTCAACACTTTTCCTGCATACATTCACATTGTTTCATTATGAGATGAAAAAGGCCAGGGTGAGAGACAGAGCAGAGGCTGTTCTTGCCATTTGGCACCCCAAAGCACACTTGGCATCCTCCTAATAAATGTGATTCTCCTCATACTTTACAACAGCCAGAGAGATGGGCTCCCTGGCAGAAGGGTACACAAATAGTTTGTCTTCCTTCAGATAAGGAACACTTATTGTGTTCCACTGAAATGGTATCTAATATGGGTTTTTGTAGATTTTGGCCTCCATGTGGCACCACATCTCCTGCTCTCGTCTCTGGAGAGTTCTTAAATGTCCGAGTGACGCATTTTGTGGAGATTTCAAGAAAAACAGAGGCATCCCGGCCAGCTTTCCCTCTCCCAGGCAGGCTACATAGGAAGCTGTAATTCAATACATAATGGCTTGCCTTGGTTGTCAACAGAATCACAGCAACCCAGGACAAAGCCACGCTACTATGGCTGAGGCATACCAACTCCACAGCTAGCAGCAGGGAGTCATTATCGCCCTGGGTTGACTCCGATTTCCCAGTCCAGATGACCAGGTACTCCTTTCCAGTGGGATGTACCTGCAGAGACTCGGTTCTCTGGCTCCAGAGCCAATTGCTTCAGTTGCTCCGTGTCATAGTTTAGCCCCACTTGAGACCAAGCTATGCAGTCTCTCTCTCACTCCCCCAACCCTCCAAGGGAATAGGAAGAGATAATATGAGAAAAAGTCTCAAGGTTTGAGATAAGGTCAAGGAGAGATCCTCAAAGTTACCGTTACAGGCAAAACAAACTTGACTTGGGGAAAACTATTTGTTTATTATTAAAACCAAAGCAGGATAATGTGGAAGAGAACAAAACAACTCCCCCCCCCCCTCCCTCTTCCTGGGCTTAGCTTTCTATTAAATTACCTCCACCTCCTTCCCCACGATGAGCAGGGGGAATGGGGGTTATGGTCAGTTCATCACTTGTCACTTTACGCCACTCCTTCCTTCTCGCAGGAAGAACTCCTCACATTCCTCCCCTGCTCCATCGTAGGGTCCCTCCCACAGGCCACAGTCCTTCGTGAACTGCTCCAGCGTGGGTTGTTTTTCCACGGGGTGCAGTCCCTCCAGAATGGCTGCCCCAGCATGGGCCCTCCATGGGCCACAGCCTCCTTCAGGCATCCACCTGCCCCAAAATGGGGTCCTCC
Source organism: Ardeotis arabs (assembly GCA_011801015.1). Lineage (NCBI taxonomy): Eukaryota > Metazoa > Chordata > Aves > Otidiformes > Otididae > Ardeotis > Ardeotis arabs. Next base: position 3,944 of record JAAGAY010141998.1, read on the forward strand.
ACAGGCTGCAGGTGGATCTCTGCTCCTCCGTGGACCTCCATGGGCTGCAGGGGGACAACCTGCTCCACCATGGGCTGCACCACAGGCTGCAGGGGAATCTTGGCCAGGAGCCGCATTACTCCTCCCTCTCCTTCTTCACTGACCTTGGCGTCTGCAGCTGTTCCTCTCAAGAAATACTTCACAACAGGCAGGCAGACGCCTCTCAGGTTCTCTTCACATCTCCTCTCCACTTCTTGCAGCTGGGCCAGGCTGAGTCAGGCCCAGTCAGCTCCCTGGTGGGAAGGCAGAGGGTGAGGCCTGCAAGGCCCACAAGGCTCATGCCTCCCCCTCTCTGCCCCTGCTTCAGCTTCTTCACATCTTCACTTCTTTTTTCTTTTTCTGTTTTTCCCCTTCTTAAATACGTTATCACAGAGATGTTATCAGGGAACATTCTGCTACCAATTGGCTCGGTCCTGGCCCGCAGCAGGTCTGCCCTAGGCCCAGCTGAGTCCACTGGACAAAGGGGAGCAACTTCTAGCAGTTTCCTACAGAAGCTGCCACCATAGCGCCCCCCCGCCCCCCCAATAAAACCAACACACTCCGCTACCCTGTTCCTGTCACCTCCTTTCCCATACCTGATTCAGCCTTGTATAAAGCCCCTTAAAAAATGATTCCTGGAGTATGAAAAGGTATCAACGGTCTATGCGTGATTCTTTCCTTCCTTGCTGTGTCTGAGTATGTCCTGCAAAGCTGAGAGCAGCGGAGTTAGCGGCAGCTGCCTGCAGCTCATCTGTTGGCAAGGCTGGAACTGAAATCACATTCTCCAAGTGCCAGAAAGATAAACCTTCTGGAAGGAAGTATTGGGTGAAAGAGCAGGAAAGCGAGTTCGCTTCCAAACAATAAACATGCAAATCGGAAATAATTGAGGCACTAGAACAAGGGGGAGGGAAAACAAAACAAACCATAACAATGGAGCCTCAGATGAACCGGTTTTCCCTAGTAATAGGGAAGGGGGAGGAGGGGGAAGAGAAAAAAAAAAAAAAACAACAATCTTTAGGTAGCTCAGAACTGACCAGAAAAAGATTTTTCACTTTGTGATAAATCCCAAGGAGTTGCTAACTCTTCATGTTCGGTGTCACAGTGACAAGCTGGCATCATGGCGTTTCTGGCAAAACAGACAAAGTCTTTCAGGATCTGCCTGACTGCTGGCTGACTTGCCAACAAGCCAGGCAGCTCGTCACTTTGCCTGGTTTCCTTTAAAAACGCCAACAAAATTGACCTATTTCAACAGAGCACTTCAGTTCTACCAACTCATCGTCTTCCAGCAGACTCCTGCCTGATCGGGAGATTTCCAAACGGCTTACAGCTATAAATATTTTTATTATGGGATGCAATGATACCATTCTTTAGAAAGACATAAAGACAAGGAACAGAATAAAGGCCAACATCCTCTATTACTAGACTGTGCATGAACGGTAACCTCCAGGCTGCTAACCAGATGACTTCTGGGTATCTTGGGGTGCAGGGCAAAGAGGGACAAACAGTTCTGGAAAGTGGGAAAATGGACTTTTTTTTGTGGCTTCTTGTGATACCATGTGCAGATGTAAAGGTACATGATACTGTTTTCTACAGCACAAGAAGAGGTGTTTTCAGAGCACTGAATTTAGGCATTCAGTCTAGCTGGTTAAGTTACCTGGCTTGCCTCCTTAAACTCCCTTAACAGAGAAGCTCCCCTAATGGCGATTCAGAATAGGAGCCTGACACGGGCTCCTGAATTGCTCCGAGAAGCAAATCTCTCTCTCCCCTTCTGTTTTTCCATTGACTCCAGAAGGAACCTGGAGACGCTAGCTGGCTAGCTTAACCAGCCACATTGGGTGGCTAAATCTGGGTGGTCTGAACACCTCCACTTCTGCATGGGGCCTGGATTAGGATTTGAACTTTTTCAGTAAATGTAGATGTAAAGACAAAGTACACCATCAGCCTTCAATGTTAATGTTGCTATGCTTTAGGTGAAATACTTATTTATGTTAGACATATGTTGTTTTTTACCAATATGGAGGGTATAAAAGTGAAAAATCTAGAAGTGCGGTGTGTTCGTGAAGGGGAGGACAAGGGGTAAGTTGAAAAATAACCTGGAAATGACCAGAAGTTCACATTCACTTTGGGGCATTGCCTCTATCAGAGGCTGCATCTTCCTGCCTTCTGAGTCACAGGAGTGAATAATGAATATTAACAAAAGCCCTGAGTGACTGTACGAGCAACGTGGTATTGTTCACTCATTGTTCACCAGCTTTATAATGAATCGTCTCTGAGTGCGTCTACTCTCTGTCTGGTTTTCACAGCCTTCCAAATATGAACATGCCTCCCCAGCTTCAGCTCACATTATTGCATTCCAGCATACTCGCTTTGCATGAGTTACCTTGAAACAAACTTTGGGCTAAGTTTGAGACAACTAATTCAAAGGTTGTCATTTAAAGAAGCTAAGCATTTCACTGCTAGGAACTCTGAAGCTAACCTCTTACCAAACATCTAGTCAGATGTTTCTTTCAGGCCAATGAAATAATATGAATAATATGCAGCCAGCCCTCTCCTGCCTTTCCAAAGATGGACTTCAAGAGTGCAGGCTCAGACCAGATTAAGAAGCTGAATCACAAAGTATTCCTTAAAAAAATAAGCCAAGTCACTTGCATGTGGTCCCAGGAGCCCAGTCCTTATCGCAGCAGGGTGAGCTGCCTCTCCCATGTCACAAGTAACAGTCTGAACATGGTGGTACCTCCAAGCACTTGGCATGCAGAAGGAACAGCACTGGAACAGACCACGTTATGCATCCCCATGGAGGCGCTTGGAAGAATGATGTGATCCTGCACCTGGAACATCGTTCCTTCCCCAGGTGATGCAGAATCACCAAAAGGGTCACATTTTTGTAGCCCAGACCTCTTGCTGCTTACTGAACAGATAAGCCTGTTAAGGAGAAATACATATTTATCATCAGAGCAATCCAAGCACATATCTAAAAGGTCAGGAGGTAGATCTGTTGACGAAGACGGAGTTATCATTACTAACTAATTTTTCAAAGCAGAACCACAAAGATTCTGTATCATACATGTACCCTTTCCATATCATGGGGGTAGGTGGGAAAAGAGACAGAAATGTTTTCCAGTCTTGAAATTTATGCTATTACATACTGCTTCTTACACTTTCCCCTACCTCAAGAGGAATAAAAGAATCCATATACACTTGAATTCTTGCAGAGAAACATCAGAGAGGAAAAAAAAAAAAATTTCCCATGCTCCTATCACCAGATTTTCACTATGCATAACACAGACCTGTAATGGTGCTATTATATATTCCTTAAATAGGGGTAGGTCTGAAAACATCTGGCCTGGTCACATCACGCTTGGCATAGATGAAAATTCATATATAAACTCTAATAACCAAGATCTACCGATAAGAAAAAATGATGAGATTTTGTTGTGTATCCTTTGGAAGAAGTAATTACATTTAGTTATATAATCAGTTATAGAACACAGATTCTCCTCGAAGTAAATGGTAGCTCCATCCATGAAGACTTTTGATGTGGGTTCCAAGAATTTATAATAAATCAAGGCATAAATGGGCTTTTTGGTGGCTCAGGTTGGAAATCTTACAAGGAAACAATGTTTCCTTGAAAAAACCCACTGCTTTTGAACAAACACTTTTACCAAATTTAAGACTTTGGGCCACACATGGGTCCTTGGAGAGTCTGCCTGAGGTCAGTAGTCCTCAGACCCTGGAAGTCCTTGGCCTCAAAGCAGCTCACACGTGCATCTGCTCCGCAGCCATATCCCCAGCCCCAGAGTAGACAGGCCTGAGGGTTACCACCCTGCTGCCAGAGCTGCTGAAACTAGGAGGTTTCTGGCTCCAAGGCTCATGTGCTGAAAGGCTCCACTGTGGTAAAGGGGGTTCTGGAAGCTTCTTGCAAGCACCCTGAGAGATTAACGTTTTTGAATACTGGCAAAGTCAGTAGCTTCCAGCTTGATTGCAGAAAACTAAATAAAAGTTATATTCTGATGAGAATCCAAACAAGCTGAATTAAAATAAGAAATTATCCTGCAAGCCTGTACCTGGTGTGTGGCACTCTCAGTATCACTTTTCCCAGTTTCCTCCAGAACTGGAAGCAGTTTTGTCAGCATACAGGACAGGAATCTCAGCTGGTGCCTGGGGTTTATAGTCAGGGGAGGCTACGTCTGATAAAATCAGTCAAGGATATGACCAGAAACTCAGTTTTGCACCAATTAGTGTCATATGGAAGTGACTTTTCCCTGTTACCTCTGGGAAGCTTTGATGTATTTACTGTGGTCCGTGCTCAAGATCTCATGTTCCAGTGTTACAGTGTAAAAATGAGCAATGTAAAATGAGGAATGTAAGAAAGAGATACCAAATCCTTATGTTTCAATCCAAAATCTTGCGTCTTTCCTAAAAGAATACTGCAAATCATGAATTTTAAATAAATTTTAATTTTAAATTAATTAAATTAATTTTAAACAAAACTTAAACTATTCAAAAGGGAGTGTGAGTACTTCAGGAGGAGAATAAAAAAAGGAAGACCTTGTCTAAACTCCAGCAGAAGTAGCTCAAGTATCAACAGAAAGACTGTGAGGGATAAAAAGCATGCAGATCCTTCTTGTACTATGTGTTTGCAGGAGCTGGCCTGCAGTAGTCTTAACATTCAGTCTGGTGGCCAACAGCCAGAAACATTAAGCTGAGGGCTTGGTGGGGAGATTTAGGCCAACTGACGTGACCCCTCAAATTCATGCAGAAGATTTTAACTCATTTTATTGAGGTTGTCTTGAAATTCTGTTTCTTTTGTTATTATGGCCTGAAGTCAGTAATGCACTTGAAAGCACATGCATATCTTTACCATAACTTTGAACACTTGAGTAGCCACATCATCTTCAATGAACATGAGTGAGTACTTTCCTGGGGCCTGGGTACACTCTTACTCACTGGCTCAACAACACTGGCCAAAAGAGCCTCACTTTTTTCTTCTTCTTTTGTTTTTTTTCTAATTAACTAGCGCATGACAATAGAGATTCTCTAAATTATGTCCCTCATTAAGCAATACAGGCATTCATTTTGATGCAGTCATTATTTCTACTTCATGGCTCCAAATTGAAGCAACATTGTCCTTGCAACAAAGGTTTAAAAACACTTTCAGTGTTTTACATAGGTTCCCATCGTGACCTGATGTATCTGGAGCTGTAATACAGAGATTAATTTAAGGTATTGCCTTGGTTTTGTTATTGAGATACATCATTGCACAAGTCCGGAAGGCCTTCTATCAGGAGATCTTCCTTCACAGGCTTAGATCTGTGGCAGCCCATTAGGATTTAGAAGGACTGAAAATTTTGATTGCAGTTATCATATAAATTTCTCCTGGTGTCTTTAATGTTTCTCACAGTGACAATGTTTTACAAGCTATCTCCTGCAGTCTGGCTTTCTTCAAAGAAATATATGAAAAGTCTATTGTCAGCTTCAAGCTTGGAACTTTATAAATTAATGCAGCAATCCAAAACAATGTGAAAATATCTAATTTAGTAGACACATTTGTAAACAGGATATTCTTCTTTCCTACCAAAGTAATAACAAATACATTTTCTTGCTGAACAGTCTCCAAAAAATGGGCTACATTTATTTATGCAAAGTTGATTAGGTCATAACATTTACTTTTCCTGTTCACAGATGAACAACTTCTTATAAATCAAAATTGAAGCTTTGCCTCATTTCCAGTATGTGATTTTTAAAATACTTCTGGTGAATATCATACTTCTTTTTTATCATAAGATTCTAATTTTATTACAATAATGGGAAATTTAATAAAATTTTTAGGTGTAGCTTTTCTGGCATCACACTTTTTCACATGGAAGGGTCTCCACTCTTTTTAATGCTGAAACAGAAACGTGAATTTTCGTTAAACCTATGTTAGAGCTTTTTAAAGGACTAAACTGCCCCATCCCTGGAAACATTCAAGGCCAGGTTGGATGGGGCTCTGAGCAACCTGATCTAGTCGGAGATGTCCCTGCTCCTTGCAGCGGGGTTGGACTAGATGACCTTTAAGGGTCCCTTCCAACCCAAACTATTCTATGATTCTATAAACCCATCAATTTATAAGTATGCATAATGTAGATAGGATCATACGATAGATTTGCATTTGAATATAAATATAAATCTATTCAGTCATTCAGTGGATATGAAGTCTATAATAAGAGGACAGAAAGGCACATTATGGGTCAGAGGCGAATTCCCTATTACTGTAAAAATAATACAGTATAATTTTATTTATAAGCCTCTCTGGCCCTGTTATGAACGTGTTTATTCTAACTATCGGAAGCCTGTGCAAGAAAATACCTTCTAATTTACACATTAAATGTATTCACAGATATGTACATATTTTTTAATATATATACACACATGCATGTATGTGTATGTATGTAGCACTGAATAACATTTGAGAAAGTGCCAGTATATATGGGCTGCTCTCAGTGCCAAGAAAATAATTAATGGACAGTTGCAATAATTTTCTAAATTATAGTTACAATAATAATATATGGGCTTGAAAAGGGGCCGTGGTAATATTTTTGACACAGTGTGAAGCTATTATTTTCTCTTTATTGCTCTGCAACAAAGCTCTTAGACATATGCATAAATCTACAATAACCTGAATTGAACTTCAAAATATATTTAAGGGCTTTCCAAAATGGACCTGGGACTTGAGAGGTCAGAAATAGCACACTTCTACTTTCCAGAAAATACTGATATTTTAATATTTTTCCAGTTTGAAGTGGGGCAAAAAGATGAAAAAGTTCTGCAAAATGAACACTCCAGAATTAATTCTTCTAGCCAAAGCTATCAATTTCAAAGAGATTTGACAGATAAACCATTATAAAATAGCAATATGTAAATTAAAATTAATATCTATAAGAGCCATATAAATGGAAAAACCAGAACAAAATATATCGATGCCATTCAAGTAAAAAAAATAAATTCCACATTTAAACATTTTCTCTTCTCAACACTATAAAATCAAGATAATCTCCACAAACACTTTCAGATTCAAAAAAGTACAGATTCCAGTCTTTTTTTTTTTTTTTTAACAAACTAGCCAGTATTATTTGTAGGTTTAATAATGCAAAACAAATCTTGCTATCTACCCTACCTTCAGCATTCCCACTGAGTTTCTGTAATGCCACAGAAGTTGATCTGCCTGTCTCTTTACGTGATAACTGGAGCCTGGGATGCATGTTTCATGGCTCCAGGTTATGAATCGGTGGCTGGGTATCTTTTACAATGGAGTTCAGGTGAAACTATGCCTAGAAATATTGCGTATCATTTTGAGAGTAACTGAATACTTGAAATATATCAGCCCTTTGCAGAGAAAAGTAATTAAAAGATGCATTGTTTGTGCTGGGAAAACATGCACTCAAAATTATGTATTAAAAAAAAAAGATTCATCTAACTCCCTTAAAAGACCTAATTTAAAACAAACCAGGCTTGCTCACAGCAAGGTACTTGTCCTCCAGTTATTATTTATGCTGCAGTAGTCCCTAGAAGCCTCAGATCCCCATTGACATGCTGCACAAATACAGAGTGATCATACATTTATTTATTTATAAGGCATTAGATTTCCTTGCTCCTGAGTGAACAGGTAAAGCTGTGATTACTGAGGACGCCACATATACCCAGGCAGCCAGCCACAGAAAGTAATTTCAGCCTCAGCCTTTGTTTTAAATAAACACCTGCATTTTCATATGGAGAAACGCATTTGTTTCACAATGAGCTGTCACAGCATATTTGCCTGCTAATGAACCAAAAGCTCTTTGAATTCTGTCGCCCATCTTTCCACACTGCAATCGTGCCAGCCCTGACCATCTCTTTTATTGCTTTTTCTGTTGTTTTTTTTTTCTTTTTTTTTTCTTTCCCCTTAAACAACAAATATTCTTGCTTAGTCCTGCAGTCACTTTGCGATTCCTGTATCATTTACTGCAGCGAAAAGCCATGTCTCCATCCACAGGAGAAAGCAGCAAATGGCTATTGCTGCTATGTGCAAACAGGCAGTCCCTATTTGATTGTATTTTAGTGGGAAAATATATTTGGTGCCCAGGACAGGGAGCTTGAGATGAGGCTGCTCATCTCACCCAGGACCGTGACGTAGGGTATTGTGCTCCTGAGAATCCACATACAACCCAACCTGGTTCTGCCAGCAGCTATATGCTCCACTCCATTACAACCCTGAAGACTTCTGTGGATGAGGCCCTCCTCTGATGTAGGAGCATCTGGCACGTGGCAAAGCACTCCCCATGCGAGCCAACCCTTGCTTTTAGCGTTGTAAGAAATGGCGTCAGCCTTCGCCTTTCTATATCGTCTTGAGCCACAATCCAGAGGAGTTCTGCACAAGAAAGTTTGTTTTCTTTGGGCTTCTCAATCAAGACAAGTCCTTTGACAACTGTGGCATTTAACCTTTCTGCTCCCTGCGTTGCTCACCAGGGAGAAGCACATATTGAAAAAGTGATGTTATGCAAGCACAAGGTTTTGTTAACCTAGGAAATTTCCCATGGGTTCCATTATGTCATATCGGGAAGAACAACTGAGTCATTTTTAAGTATAGGAATGAAAGTATAAAAATAGCCAAGAAATGCTTAGCTTGAGTGCCAAACTCATCCCTCCTCCCTTCCCTTCTGCCTTCCCATCATGCGTGGGCTTTCCCCTGCACTCATTAAGAGTGTTTTCCTTGCCTGTGTTGCACTGCACGTATCTCATCTAAGCTTTACTTCACGGCAACATGAAAGGAACTCCACCAGCTCTACCTTCTTCCCGCAGCTTGACAGAGGAGACAGGTCTGCCTGGGCAGCCTCAGTAGAGCACTGGGGGTGTGAGGGTCTTTTGCAGCTGGGGCTGGGGCATGGGGGTGAGCAACTAGCCCGGGGTGGGGATGGGGAGGTGCAGTGGAGGCTCTATGCTGCCCAGCAGTGTGGGGACATGTGGGCACAGGGTTGGCAGTGCCATCATGGGGCATCTTCATGGGGCACCTCCAGGCATCCTCGGCACTTGGCAAAAGGAAAAGTCTCTTTAAGTTCCTATTTTCCTTCCAAATCCTCCTTCCCTGACCATCACACTCCAGGAACCACAGATTTTTTTTTGAGCTACACCAACAATGGGGAAACAAAAAAAGTTTAACATGCACGTCCCAGATAAGTTAGCACCCAGCAAAACTCTCCTGGAGAGAGAGACAGGGCTAGGCCAGGCAGGCAGAGGGCACACTGTCGGCTGCTAAAATCCTCGCGTGGTGGTGACTCCTGAGGCATCACCATCTGCCTCCAGCGTAGGGTCACCAACATCACCTCCCCAAAGGGTTGCTCCCCAAGCAGCCCTCCGTGGGCCAGCTCACAAAACTGAATGCCTTTAAGATGAGACTGTAATAAGCATGGGCTTTGCTCCTACAGCAAAGGCTTCCTCTCAGCAAAGTTACGCTCCACTTTGTCAGCCACTCCTTAAAAGTAAAAGCATTTAATAAAAAAAAATAAATTATGTATATATATATACACACACAAGAAGTGCTGCACATCACATTCCCGCTGAGGCTAGACTGCTGTTCCACTGTGCTGACTGAGGGATGAGAAAAAATCCTATATTAATGTTAAAGAGGGGAAGGGAGGTGCTTTCGGCTGGGAGGCAGAGGATACAGGGCTGTGACTCAGTCCTCCCGCTGCCCTGCTGCCAGCCTGGCCACTGAGTTACCCCTGCCCTACGCTCCCTGGGATCCGCTCTCTGCCTTCCCTTCCAAGTCCTTCAGACAGACCCAACACACGGGGATGCCAAGTGCGGCCAACGCTTTGAAACTCCTCCTCTGCGTAGGTAAGAAAAAAGTAGAATATTTCCTTTAATCCTTGCCATGACCCAAATAGAATTACGCCAGTTTACAACAGATGACTTTTAACATGGAAGAAAGAAAATAAAACAAAACAGAGAGATATCTGATGAAAGTTCTCAGCTGGAGGTCTTATAGACAGTTATTGTCATTTTTACTCTACCACTCACCTGTTCTACACTTCCACGCAGCTAATGCTAACAGCAAATAGCGTACCATTCCCACAGCAGAGTTTAACCAAGAAATTAAATAAGAATCTGCCTTGCTTTGAATTGTAACTGAATTTAACCCTTGGATGTCAGATTAAATTTAAAAACTAGAGACACTGAGGCTCACCAGGACTGAAAGGACTGGAGTTGTTTTCTTGCTACTTGATGAAAGGGAATCAGCAGGCAAAAAGACCATTTTTAACCTGTCTTGAAAGACAAACTTAAAAGAAATACCCTATAACCGGAGGGGAAGGTGGTAGGGTGGGACAGGATTTTCTTCTGTTTATTAAAAATACACCTTGGGCACCATTCTAATCTGATTTAAACATCACGTGAGGTGTATTTATTACATGGGAAAATTGCCTCAGTGTTTTCACTGACATTGTTTGGACTCAGCCTGCAAAAGTTACTCTGCACGCAGAGGAATCTCCAGCATACAGCGATGAAGTGCAGGGGAAGGAAGAGCAGCCAAAAAGTAAAAAGGGAATATCTCAGGGAAAGCCATCTGAAAAACAGCAGAAGGTGCCTTGAGGCTTAGTGAGCAAGGATGTCTTGCTCCTGAAAGCGGCAGAGTAGTGGCAAGCAAGAAGGGTGGGACCACTGGTAGAAGGGAAGGGAGAGGATAAAGAGAAACCAGTGGGGCCTGAAAGGTCTCGGAGTCACACCATAAAACTGAGCAATTATAGTCGTCAAAATAACATACGAAACAGCCAGTCGTTCCTGAATGTGTCGAATCGTGCTACTGCACAGTTTCAAGGCTTATAGCCTGGAGGAGCAGAAACCCCAGAGCAAGGGATAGGCAGCAAGACTCTGGTCTTCCAGCTATAGCAAGGAGCATCTGTGGGTCCCCGGGGCTATGGGACACCCGTTTCATAATAAAGGCAACTGGAAAACAACTTGCGGGATCAGGGAATGAATAAAAGTGCCTGGCGATGACAGTATTGTGGAGCAGCTAGCTGAAGCATCCTCCTGAGGGTACAGCAAGGGGAGGAGAGCAGCTCCATGCTGCAGAGTTAACAGTCACTCCACGCAGCCAAATCCGGGCTGCACCATGGTGGAGCTATGGGACTTGACATCGACATGCTGTGCGTGTGGGATGGGGCAGGCAGCGTGAGAGAAACAGCCAGGGTCTCATGTAATTGGTAATCTCTGCTCCAAAAGGAGGACTTATTATTAAAAAATAGCCAGTTTTCTGGGCAACAGCCCAGGGTAGTACTTTGCTAGAGGTCTGTAGAAATGGAATCCAGCCTTTTTCTTTTGCTGCCAGCCAAAGACATTGCAATAGGCTGCCCATATCACAGTTTCTCCTCTTTCCAAGTAACGTGGTTTGTGAAATCATCCCAAAAGTCTCCAGCGTTAAACCCCAACATCTCCGAGTAGATCAGCCATACCAAAAGACTTCAGGGGATCCTGGACAGCCCTGTAACCTCAACAGCAATAAGTCTAGAATTACGGTCTTGAAAGTGAAGTGTACTCCAGGTCCTTATAAAGAGACACACTTCCTCTGGAAAACTCTCCCCACAAACACCTGTGCTGCATGAAGAACCACGTTTAGCCCAGTATAATCCTTTCTCATAGCTGGAACGAGTCTTTTGCAGTGTCAGAGGCCCGCTGTGAGGAAGCTGGAGGTGGAGAGACTGATGTTATGCCTACAGCAGTGGATGAAGGAGGTGCATGATGTGTGTGTGGGGAAAAATTATCACAAAAGTGTCATTAATTATTAAGATTCACCAAAGCTCCTGGGCGCTGAGCACAGCACAAGGCTCTGTCTCTGCAAGGTGATGGGGCACTACGTACAAACCACTGAAGCAACAGCAACCAAACACACTCTCAAAACAGCATAACTATCTCAGTCAATCACTGAACAGCTCGATTATCTTGGGCAAGGTGCCCTGTTCATGGGGGATCCTGCAGCCCTGTCTCTGATCTCTCACCAGCTGCTGAAGCCCTTGCCAGGGGTGCCCAGCTCAGAAAACAGCTGGCAGGCGCAATGTCTTAGACTGCAACATTTGGATTTTTCTCCAATTTCACCTCTGCTGCCCAAGTCTACAGTTCTGTAACCCAGCTAGCAAAGGAGGACTCCCTGGATAGCCTGAGCTAGAAGTGCTCAGGTGTGGATACACATTCTGCTCCCTGCTGCTGTATTAACCAAGAGTGTTAAGATCAGACTAGGTGCAATGAGACCCCTCTTGACATGACATCTACAAGATTTCACTCTAAAATTGGTCAAGTCATTCTGGAGCCTGGGTATGAACTGCAGAATATGTCTAATTTATTATTAGGCTTGCTACACCATTATTGCCAATTTTTCAGGATCAAAACAGATAATCTACAATATAGTATGGAAATCCCTCTTCCCAGATCATGGAAAGCAATTTCAAATAGGTGAGACTATAATGGTAGCAGCATTTTATGTCAGTCACTAACATAAAAAAGCAACTCCTGCCTACTACCTCCTCAAAGAGATCCTCTGTTTTCCCCAAATTAGGTGTAAAATGTTTAGTCCATGCCACATTAGGACATGGGCTTCCTCCTTCAGGGATAGAAATCCACAGCCAAGTCTACAGATGACACAAGCACCACCTAAACGCTGGCAAGTAGATGCATCTACGGGAGATACTGATGACCACATCTGTTGCCAGGTTCTAGTCCTGTAGATAGCTTCCAAAGGTGAATTCAGGCCAATTATTTATGAAAAAATATTGCTATCACTTCAGAAGTCATACATAGACAGAGGAAATCATGGAAAATTTGGTTAGGAAGGGGCCTCAAGAAGCTGTCTAAGTTTCTTTGTGCACTGAGGAAGAATCGTCTATGCTAAACTATCCTGGCCGTTGGCTGTGTGACTGACAGAAATGCCTATTAGTGTGAAAGAAACCACATATTGACTTTTTATGTTACCAAGTTACTTCTTATAAAGCTACATGGCCCAGAAGGGCAGATTGTGGTTGTGGCAGCTGGATCTATTATATTAGATCTTTGCATTGTACCTCACAGGTCAGACTTTCCTACTGCCAGTACCATCAAAGAATTTGTAACTGACTCCATTACTGTAAGCTCCTTACAGTCTATGTGGTAATAATGACTTATTTAACCCTTGCATACATGGTTGGTTGGGTTTTTTTATTCTATGCACAGAACATTCATTGAAATCCAGACTAATTTTCTATCCACAGAAAACAACTATCTTATATTTCACATGGACTTCATTGTGACTGCAAAGACATCCTGGAAGAAAGCAGCAATGCAGAGACATTTGGAACTCAATGTTCCTTCTTTCTTGCAATATGAAATTAATGGTTTATTATGAAACTGGTTCTGGCTCAGCTAATCTGACTGCCAAGGGGAGGGAGAACAGTACTTCCCAGTCTGTCCCTGTCCCATCCCTACTTAGGTACTCAAAATAGCTAAATTACCTAGGGAAAGACCTATGGTTTCCACAGTGACTGCAGAAAACTCACTCATGAGCTGTTTGCTGCTCCACCACGCAGTTTGGTGCTATACATGATGGTATAAATTCCATGAATTAGTGTCTGAACACTTAATGACAGAACTGCATGAAAAAGGAAAGGAAATAAATGTAATAAAAATAATTAAAGGCAAGGAAAATTAGTAATAAAAAATAAATCCATAGATGATAGTCCGAATGCACATTACTGTTCTTTCCAACCAAAGCTAAATGGATTTTCTTCAGACTGTTCTCAGAAACAAACGAGTGTTCCCCTTCTGAGCAGAATCAAGTACACTTAACACCACAGCAAGGCTTTACTTTATTTCAGAGAAGGTTACATGACTATAAAAACAGAAATTACAGCTCCACTGTGGAAGGGCTTATTCTCAAGGCTACTGTTCCTTCTCCAAAACATGGCAGAAAAGTGGTCATGCAATGGGAAGCTAAACTTGCAAGCGCTAAGTCAAATACAGCCGTCACAAAACATTACTTTTTTTTCGCTGTCTTATCCTCAGCTACTATATCAGCTTCTGGAATGACAACATGGCTCATGAAGAATTGTCTGTTATGTCTAATATAAGGAATATTTAAGAGAGAGCTACAAGTTCCTTCCACTTCCTGTGGGACCAGTGCTTCATAAGATTGGTTTCTTGAGCTGGAGGATGAAAGAAGTCTGTTTTGAGGTGACTCTGCTCCACAATGCCTCTATATATCATCTCTGCTTTATAGGGAAGGAATCAAAGCTTGTTAAAATATGGTGACTTGCCTGAAGTTACACTGTGCTAAAAATAAAATCCAGGTGTCCCAAATCCTGGTATAACAGGAATCTTTGCATAGTACCAACCAGTTTCTTCTCCCGTTCAACAATTCTAGCAGCAAGATACTATACCTGGGCTTTATGAGATACTGGCTCCTTACATTTATTTAGATGCAAAAAACTCTAAATGAACTCAACCCTCCCCATCACCTGCTACCCTCCTACAAATAAATCTACATAAGTAGATTTATTTATGCTACATACAGCAGGTTAAAGATTTTAAACTAAATTGATTTGCAGCCTCCTAAGTTTTTTAGTGGTGGTTTAGCCTTCTGATTAGCAAAATTTCACTTTTTTATCAGTACCTTGCTTTCTTATTTACCTCTCATTGACCCCCTCAGAAGCAGTTTCTGGGCCACGAGGGCTCTACCAAACACAGACTGAAATAACTTCTCCAGAGAACTGCTTGTCAAGTGATTTTATGCTGGTCTTCTATACTGCAACACAAATCCCACAATAAATCTAAACCAAACTTTGTATACAAGTGGATCAGCTTCTAGAATTTATTACTTTCTACCTTTTCATATCTTCACTATCTTTGATTTACATAGCACTTGTCATCCATAAGGGCTTTAGGATCTTATTTCAAAATGCTTCTGAGTCTGCTGCAGGTGTGCCTGCTCGCCCAGGACAAAAAACCGAGCAACCCTCTCTCCTCAAACCTTGCCACACAGAGAAAAAGAGTATTGCTCAGGTCACTGATTACAAAGCGATTCTTCAAAATGGCAAATATCATAACCAACTTATATCTGTTAAAAGCTCATGTGAACTACAAAAAAAGTAATCAGCAAGCAAGTTTTCTGTGCTGATACCTTAAATGTCTTAAACAAATGCCTTTCTCTCCCTAACATAGACCTCTGCAGAAGGATGTTTCTGCAGGACTTTCCTCAGAGAGGCAGCAAATCTCCTCTGCTTTCACCCACTGCTGAAACGCAGCAGCCACGCTTGGGAGGAACTGAGCTCCTGGATACGGTCTGCATGACCATCACTCTCAGTCCTGCACCAACTCCATGAGCAACCCTGAACAGAAAAAAAAGAGCCTTCTCGTGCCCCATCCATATTTCATCTGCAAAATAAATAGAATAGTAACTTCTCATCAATGTAAAATGTCTGAAGGTCAAAAAGCAGACCTGCAGTCCTACAGACATTACTGCAGGCCATTGCTGGCTACCAACAATAAAGCAAAACTACTCTTGGAGAAAAGCCAAAAACAACTGTAACAACTAAAAGTATACATATAAATATACTATGCATACATTACTTTTAAAAATTTAAATGAAAGCAAATTGTAATTATTTGATGTTTGGATTTTTCTGAAGAAATGAGGAAAACTTCACTTTCTTTCCCCCCCCTCTAAAGACATGCTCATTTTGGAAAGGAACAGATAAAACAGAATCTACTAAATGCTGAAAAAGTCTCATCCCGTTGACATTTCATCATCTTCTATAGTGGTACTTTCTTTTGTGATAAAATATCACAGTCCCTCTTCAGCTTTGAGATCCCATGTGTCAGGTCTGGCTGACCAGCCGCCAGTCAACCAGACACCTCCGGCACGAGGCAACCTCCAGTGAGGGTATGGAACTACCCGAAATGGAGAAGCACGTGTCTTCGAGCAAGGCTCCTCCTAGGGCAAGATGCTGCTAGGAGGCACATGCTCCTAACAACAGGTTCCATCACAGAAAGGCCTTGTGTGCTCCTCCCATGGGCAGATAGGGAGAGAGGTGCCTTCCCTCCCTCCTAGAAGTCACTTGCAACATCTAGCATGGCAGAAAAAAAAAGGAAACAAGCTTTAAAAAACATATCTCAAGTCTGAAGTGCAACTCCAGATAAGCATCTGGAAGTCCAGGTCTATCCAAACTATCCAGATCTATTGGGTTTGTAGCAAATGGGCTGTGAACTTTCCAAGAAAATTGCCTATTATGAGGTTATCACTATTACAGGGAGCATAAGAAGCAACCCAAAGTTGTTTTTCTTGGATCTCCACATGTGTATAGGTTCAGAGACAGCTACTATTTGATGCACTGACTCTTTTTGCCTTCTCCTTCCACTTCCCACCTCCCTCCCTCCTCCTCCCAGTTTGGTGCCTCGTGTTGACTTTTGAACTCCTGTGCAGTGAGCGTAAATGTGCCCCCGGAATCTGGTAGCACTGTACGTTCACTTTGCACAAGCATAAATTATTTAGCAGGGTTCCAGAGAGCAGCAATCAGGCCGACACCATCCACCCTCTCATGAAGACGTTGCTTTTTGCTCTTGTCTTGTGTGCTTAATCTGAAAGGTCACTGTAACTGGAAGCATATGTTTATTCTTTTATATGGAAAATATAATACTACTTATTTCCTTCTCAAGAAGCCAGAAATGCTGGAACAACCATTTCTTTCACAGAATTACTGCACTTCTGTTTCTTGTCCTGTCTGGAACCTAGATTTTTCAAAAGGGCATAAAATAATGGAAAAGTTATGATGAACATTTATGGAAAGCAAAAAAGGAAAAAAAAATTGAGTTGTCTCTAAAAGTAAAAAAACATTATATATTTTAAATCAGTTCATTCACCTTGCCTGACTTTGTGGTCCCAGAGGCTGTCATTCATTCAGAGCCATCGCAATCACAATCAGCTCTTTTGAAATGATGCATTTTTTATCAGCTTTGACTTACCACTGCAGATTGGCAAAGAAATAAATCTACATTAAGTGTATATACTGATACAGCTATTCCAGCCTTTACTCTTAATTCAAGCTATCAGAGTTTTGTGGCAGAGTTGTAAACAGTTCAATAAATCCTGTATTTCTGCAATTCTTCCCTGTGGATCCACCCAGTTTTGCCAGAACTGAAACCAAGCTCAGCTGCTAAAGCAGCAATTGCATAGGACTGCAGAACAATATTTCCTGGTCTGTGACAAGAAAACAAAGTTTGCTTCATTAGCGAGGTGAAAAAGCAGAAAAACAGACTTTGTACCAGAACTGCAGTTCTACAAACTGTGATTTGAATTTCTGAAATCTGTTCTGGATAGTTTGAGCTTTAACTTATTTTAGCTCTGAGTTTCCCGTGGGGCACTTCTGGTTATTTTGAGGATTCCTGCTGGGTAACAGCCTTGGCATTGCCCTGGTTTCTATATTACTCAGTGAGCAGGAGCCTCTCTATCGAAAAGCTTCTTGCTTCAACAAAAATAGAAGCAACATCTGATGCATATGATACCTGGAAACCAAGGGTGAAACTCAGCACTTGTGGGTCTTCATGGAGTTTTGCTCTCAGTCTTATCCATGCAATCAACAACATTCCTACCCAGGAGTGATGGGTGAAAGGAATGAAAGGCATGAGGAAAAGTCTTTAAAAAGAATAAAACAAATAGGCCAAGTTTTGCTCTTGCGTGTGACTTCTAGTGTGCCAGGAAAAAAAAAAAAAGCTTCTTCAGACATACTCAGACTAGTGTAATGAAGATAAATGAAAATGTTTTATTTAGCCTTTCATCTTTGTTTTTTTTTTTTTCTCAATTAAAAGGATCAAAAGATAAATTTATCCAGATAAAGAAATTATTCCTTATTAAAATGTGATAGAACTTTAGCAGTAGTACCTCAGGTATGCCTGCTGTATTCTTCTAGAACAAATTCCTCTGTCTCATGCAGCACTTACTTCACAAACTACGCTCTGAAAACACGCATGAAATGAAGAGCTGTATGCTAGCTGAGTTAACGGCAACACCAGAACTACAGCAAGAAGCTGAGGCAACTACATGTGTATTGTAAGCAGGTTTTTTTTTTTTTAACCTATGGCAAGAGCTTGCAGAGCAAGTACCTAAATTCAGTCCAAAGACGAGGGGCAGTGTACTTAACCACCAAATCAGAAACCAGTAGATAGATCAGTACCTTGTAAAGATATTGCCAGTGGTGGCTGAGGATGACTTTTTCCTTCACCCCCCGCCCCCGGATGCCATTATGGGAGAAAGGTTTTTTCATCCACTGGAATTACATATTAAAAAAAAAAAAAAAATAAATCTGTCTTTATTCATTATTTTTACATTTTTCTTAATAAAGAGGTCACCTACAATTTCTTCTTTTATATTTTCTTAATCCAAGGAAAATCACTTACAAGCCACAAAGAAATGACCTTCCAGCTCCATAAATCAATATGACAGGTGATTCAATCAGCCACATGCCTTCCCTGATTTAAGCAGGTGCTGACTCCCATAGAGCATGCTGAGTGCAGGTCCCAGTGGCCCTGCAAGTGATGAAGAAAGCAGCAGCTTTGCACTTTTAAAACCACTGAAGCCTGGCTGAGGAAATCACTGACACAAGTGAAATAAAAGGGACTGAATATTTAATTTGTATGAGTTGCTAGCACCGCACACACCTCCGCATCACATTTTCTTGCTCTGCATGCTCTGTCAGTATCACTAGAGAAGCTGCAACCTCGATGTATATTTTGTTCCTACAAAGTGATACTTGAGTCCATGCCTGCAATGTTTGTGTGCTTCCCAAGCATGCACTTCATAGACTTTAAAAGAAGAACTACAATGAGAATAGGGGAAATACTCTTTAACCCCAAATGGAAAAAGCTGCTGAGTGCCAAAAGGAGACCTTCACCTGCTGGGCCAAATTCTCCTTAAATTCAGACTGGCTCATTGTATCACAGTGACTCACTGCTGAATTTTTATGGTATTGCTTTGGATTTATTCAGGTAGATGTAACAAAAGAGTTGCTGGAGTCTAAGCCAAGATTATGCCTGCAACCAAAAAGATGTACTTCATCTACTCAGGTAGTCCATATTTTTCTCCTCACTTAAACTTTATTTGCACACCTCTATCTCAAAAGATCCTGCAAATTCAACAGTTCACAGTGCTTTCCCAGGACTGAAACCTGGCCTCTCTTAACTTTACCCTTCAGGCACCAAAGGAAGCACAAAGATTCACGAAGCTTTCCTATGAAAGCTGAAAAGTCCCATCTTTGAAAGCAAGTTGCCAGTATGCTCCTAACTTTGCAAAATTTACTTTGAACAAGTATTTAACAAGCCACAGGGACTGGCAAGTTTCATGCAATTACTTAGAGTCAAGTCTCTGAGCCTTTGTATTGTTTTTTTTTAATAAAGGACACTGTACAGATTAATTCACGAAAGGAAATGAAAACTTGGAAGAAAAACCAGATTGTCAGCCTTATCTTCATGAAACTAGTAAAATTCACCTCTTTCTTGGTAAAAAAAAGCAGTGGAAAGACTCCAAAATGTATATGGAGTAATTCCCCTAGATCCTAGAACATAAGATCTGGCATACTGCCTCAGCCAAACGATCCATCTAGCCCAGTGTCCTGTTTTAAAAGTATGAACAGTGTAAGCTCAGGGTAAAAGATCCATGAAATGCAACAGATATTTATATAAAGTATTTGTCGCAAAGTAATTGTGATCACAGTGCTCTCCTAGCTACTAGCAAATCAATGCTTCAGGGGGCATTTGTAGATTGCATCCTGATCCACAGCATTTGGTAATAGGCCTACCCTTCATGGACTTTTAAAATATTTTTTTTTTTAAATTGTTTGCAGTTCTGGACTCCAATATGTCCTGCAGCAATGAGTGATGGGAATACTGTCATAAGTTTTGTGGAAGGAAAAAAAAATAATTACATTCTTCACTTTTGTCTAAAGTTGCTGCACCATAAATTCACTACAAGCTTTTTAGTTTAATATAGAAATATTAAACTACATAAATGGTTGAGGGATCCACCGTTCACTTTCTCTGCATTATACATTAATTCATAGACCTGCTTTCCCACATCATCTCTTTTATCAAACCTGAAAAGCCCTAGTCTATTTACTTTTCCTTGTATTGGAGACGTCACATCCCTGGGATAGCCCTTGTTACATTTGTCCATATTTATTCCTCTTCTGCTGCCTGTTTGAGTTGAGTTGGCCCAAAATCACATGCAACTGCCGAGATCTAAGCACAATATTTTTTTATCTATACAATAATGTAATTTTATGTCTTTCTTTTGTTAACAACAATTAAACAGACCTATGTGCACACATACAGAAGAAGGGACAACCCTGCCTCAGGTAGATGCACCTCAGCCAACCATCCCTTACCTTACCACCTCCTGTCTCACTGCCTCAGCACATGGCCATTGTCCTGAGTGGCATCTCCCCTGCCAGGGCTCCACAGCTGCCCCAAATTCCAGCATTAGGATGTGCCAACTACACAACGCACATACATTTCACCTAGAAGGAACAGCTGATTTTTCAAAGCATGGCTCCTTTTGCCCTCTCCTTAACACATGGTGTTGATCAAGGCTTAATTTGGTGAAGTTTTGTGGCTAATGCTACAAAGGAAATCAGATTGACTTGCTGCAATGTTCTTTTTTGGCCTTAGAATGGAAAAAAACTGTGGTGCACAGAAAATTTGAAGGATACACTCCCCCATCCTCTGGAGAGAAAAAGAGAAAAGAAAGGAAAGGTCTCTAATCTCTTTCTCTTATGAATTTCTTTCCTTCCACACACCATGTTTTCCATCATCATTATTTTTCCATGGATCTGCTCTCTCTGGTACCTTATTGTCATGTTTCCTCCCTCAAATAAGCCCATTAGGCATGTTCAGCTTCACAGAGCTGCAAAAAAACCACCAGCACAGACATGATCATTAATAATAAGCAATGGTAAGCATGGTTTCATGCTTTTCCTCTTTAATTCCAGTGCATCAGCTGTATTCTGTTTAAACTATATGCTGTTTAAACTCCATCCCACAAAATGATCCATGACTTTAGAGGAACACAGCTCAGTCCTGATTATTTTCGGCAGGTTTCTAGTCTCCTCCAAAGTCATGGCTTTGTACTGGATGCTCAACTGGCAGTAGGAAACATGCCAGTATGAAGAGCAAAACATTGAAATGAAGATCAGTCCTTCATTTGGGATAAAAGATTCTCACCTGTGGTACATAGTTTGGTCAAGAAATCCCTGAAACTAATCTAACCTCAGGCAGGTTGCACGACTACACTTCTTCATGCTATTTTTACTTGGGCAAAATTAGTATAAAGCACACACCAAAAAATATGGAAAATTTTTAGGAAGAGAACATGGAACATGCTTTCCAGCTGGAAAGCTAACTTCCTTGTCAACTCTAATCCACAAAGACAAGATGAGTTTAAAAGCTTGGAAGGCGAGAGATTCCTGGCTGGATTAAAAAAAAAAAAAAAAAAAAAAAAAAAAGAAGAAGAAAAAGAATAAAAAAAAAGAGAAAGGATTTATGGTACATTTGCACTTAAGTCCATCTGAACTTTAGGCAATAATTAATTCTTGATTATTCCATTTTAGTAGATGGACAACGGATTGAAGGCTACATTCTTAGTTGAGGCAAATTAGTTTAGTTTTATGAATGTGAAGAGAGGCTTGCATGAGGCAAGGACCAGAGGTTTATATTTTTCTAGGTGTTGTGACCTAGAAACTACATTTGCATTTTAAGCCAAATAATGGAATAATTTAGGGGGAATCATGAATGGATTAGAGGAAAAACATGGGAGCTTGTGCCAATGCTGCAGCTGCTCTGAAATGACAAGTTCTCCCGGCTGAAGCTACAGTGAAACATTTCTGTCTATCACTTCATCTGCTTCAAGGATTCCTAAAGAAATACATTGCTACATTCCAAAAACTCAGTCATTTGTCCTGTATTGCTTCATTTCTTGGAATATTTTTGAAAACAATCTCTCTCTCATAAAGTAAGACTGAGGAAATGAGCCGATGAAAAAGAAAAGGTATTTCCAATGAGTTAAATAATCAAATTATTCTTAGAACCATGGAGATGACAAAGACTTTGTTTCTTCCATAAAATCTGTAAAACATTACTAGAATTTTTTTGCAGCTAACTTTAATGGCATAATGAACTGTCCAGGCATGGTACTTTCTCTCTCTCTCTAAACATTTTTTTGAACTAGCAAGATCCCCAGTAAGGAAGAAGTACACACAAGGAGATAACCTTGTGTCTCCAAAACCCCTGCTATGGACTGTATTCAGATGTATCTTCCCTTGACAATAATCAGGTGTTTCATAACTTATCACAGATTTGCAATTTGTTTGAGATGGGAATGCCTGTTGCAAACAGGAAGCTAAGACACAGCTGAAGCCTGGAGAAGGTATTTAGGAGCTTAAATCCCCTTGAAATGAGCTATTTCATTGTGTAATCTTTCTGTTGATCTCTGACTGGCAGTAACAGGAGATGAATTCAAATGTCACTAATAAGCATTGGCTCCAGCATCTTCCTAGAAACACGGGAAAACTAAACTGTTCAGTGCTCAGATGAGCTAATCTTTCTCGCTTGCAAAGGATATATTGGGCAGCTGTACAAAGGATGCTGTAAGAAACAACAGAGAAGACAAGAGTAAGACAAACAGATAATGTGCAATACCAGCTGCTCCTTTTCCGAAGTACAGTAACAAACATGTGAACATCCCTCTCTGATTTTCTGCTGAGGACTGGCTAGGACAGCTGGCTACTTCCCCTCATGTGGGAACATCTCACTCACAGCTGGAGGGTGCTAAGCCCCGCAGCACTGTGATGTCACATCATGGGACCTCACCTCCAGCCCACCCCACATAGCTGCTCCTCCTCTGCTCATCACTCTAACTGATCTCCTGCTCCTCTGCTCTTCAGGAGATGTAGAGCAAAGACTAAGGACAGCCATTTTGAAGTAACATTTTGGAGTAACATTTTACAAAAACTTTCTCTCCTTTTTTTAGTCTCCAATTTTTGCACTCCAAAGGTGCAAATTACTGTCTTGCATTGACTCCAGCACTGCTTACAGAGGTTTACTTGACTCTCATTTTTATACTGGATAAAAAAATCACTCTACAATGTGCTTACATTTACAAGAGAAATGCTCCCAAATATGATAACACAAACAAATACAAATCAGACATTTAAGGCCTATCCACCTTTTTTATTCATGCCCACGCCTCTCAACAAGACATTGCTGAACTCATTCGGCACTCCTCACATTGGACTACTTTTTCATCTGAAAGACGCCTTTCCCCAAAGTAAAGGCAGCAGATGGAAGTGCAAGATGTGAGCTACATGCTCCCTTCCTCTGCAAACGTAAACAGCTTGTTCTGCTGCCTGGTAAGTCAGGTAGATCTTTTTATCTGCTAAGCAAAATATTAATTATCTCTTTCATTTTTTGAAAGAAAAAGATATTTATTTCATTGTTGTCGCCACGTGACAACGGACCGATCCACCCTACCGAGATCCCATCCCGGGGAGAGAGACACAGACATGGATGCCGTGGAGTCAGATCTCAATTTACTGCTGCGTCGTCGTTATATATACCCGTGCGCCCACTACGCAAGCCCGTGCGCCCGCTATGCACGCAAACGCACCCGCCCCCTGCGCCCGTGCACCTATCTGCGCGAATCGTTGCGGACCGCCCTTCCTGTGCACGTGCAGCCCCGCTCATAGCGTTGCTGCTGCCTTGCAGGGCCCCATACATTGTCAAAAGCAAATAGTTCCAGACACTTGATCATGAGTCTTGTATCAGAATTTGCATGGAACACAGGAATGATCTTGCAACTTTAAATTTCTCAGGCATCTGGAGGATTGTTTTCCATTCTTGGTCTCTGCCCACAAGAACAAGCTCAATCAGCTGATAAAGACTGTAATAAGGATGAAAGAGACAATAGTCTCACAAATTAATCCAACCAGGCATTGTTAAGAAACAACAACTGAGGTTTTAACTTGCCTTAGATTTAATCCTCGTTAATATCTTTATTTGATTTGGATGCAGTAAGAAGCAAGAGCATGGGAACAAGGAGAGTGCTGGGGGTATTCTGATCGCTATTCTCATTAGAGATGGAAAAGTTCACTTTTAAAGGTGGATATTTTGGGCATCAGTAGACAGCATATAACAAAGCATGCTTTTCAGAGTTGGATGAAAGGTGTTAACAGTAATCCCACTGTTGTGTGTGGCATGTTAAAATCTTTGTATTTATCTGAAATTTTGAATACATTATGCTAATCCATTTTAAGGAGGCTTCTATTTCTCTGTTTCAAAGCTCACTCAGGATACTTTTTCTACTTTTCTTTCATCCCTTTAAACAACTTGAGAAACAAGGGGCAAACACTGACAGTTAATACCATCCATGAAAGCTCAAATGATCTGGAAAGGTCAGGTTTTTTTTTTTTTCAATCACATCCAGGCTTCTGGAAGTGAACATAAATCTATTTATCTCAATACAATTACTGTCAAACATGCTACACTTCTAAAATTCAGAGCCCAAATCTATTTTAAAACCCTAGTATCACCTTGAGAAATCTTGGCCCAAATCTATTTTAAAACCCTAGTATCACCTTGAGAAATCTTGGCCTGAAGCAATATTAGCTATTTAATCCTCCAAACATCTCAGATATGGATGGTCATGTGCAAGCTCTTCTGGCTTTAGGGAGGGAGAAAGTAGGGACAGAACATAAAATAACATGCCCACAGGTAGGTGGTAATTCAGAACACCAGTTCATGAGCCTGGTCCTGTAGAGCTGGTGCCAGCTAAGAGAGTTCCCAGCCTTGTTCCATGCTGTCATTTTTCCCAACTCAAGCATGCATGGGTTAGGATTAGGAACTGCATCAATGAAACATACTGCAAAAGAATAAAAGGGGTTTATTCTAGCCCCTCTCTGAGTTGCAACTGGTTTACAACTGAGAAAACAAATGTGTGCATGTGAGGGGAGGAAAGACTTGAGCAGGGATCAACAACGACAGAAGGGAACAGTTTAGACTGACATTACTTCAAAACAAAAGATCTGAGCTGGCAAAGTCAGGAAGAGAACATGTAACTTCCTGACATTCAGTCTCAGAGGGTTGGGTGATACAGGTCAGTTCTTGTTTCTCCCAGTTTACTGCCTGAGCTTCCTACTAAATTCTTAAGATCACCTGCAAACATTAGAATTTCTCTCCTAGCTTTCCTGTACGCAATTCTCCTTGTTTTCACCAATGACATACAGAGGAAGTCTAAAAAAGCTGCCACAGAGCTCAAGCTTCCCCCTCTTCATGGAGGAAGAGAAAAATTGCCCTTTCATGTGGCAATTTATACATGGATAACAGTGCACAGTCTTCATTAGCCACAATTTGAACCAGGTCTCCAGAGCTTGTGAACCAACCAAGTAAACTGTGGCCAGATCTGGGCTGAATTTTCAGTGATCTCATTCCGCTTTCATGGTCTCCACAACAAGCTTTACGCATTGTTTCAGTATAGTCTGGCTAAATACAGTCAAGTTACAAGTAAGAGGTGTCAGCAGATGGATTTTATTTTGGTTTTAAGTTAGGAAATATCTTCAGACATTAAAGTTCTGAATGCTCCAAGGTGCATGCCATCCTGTGAGCCTCAAACTCAGATTTTTACGTAATAAATGCTGCAACACGAATTACTGTGATATTTGGACGGCCTGTTTTCTCATACTATAAAACAAAAAAGGCCCACCCAAAATTATCAAACAAGTGTGCAGCATTGCTTAGAGGGGAAAAGAAGGTGTGTATATATAAATATAACTCAGCTAAATGATGAGTAAGAGAGTAATTGGTCTATAGCAGGAGCCAGTACACATAAAAAATTAGGATACAGCTAACAGCAGTGGATAAATTCAAAATGTTGCCTAAAAGGAGGAAAGAACAACACCTCTCAGGTCATAAAAGAGTCTCTGGAAGATGACAGTGGATGATCTTCTATGCTAGTACAGTCGTAATCACTAAATGGTCTGTGTTTACTAATAGTTCTAAGGGTTACTATGAGTCTTCTGTACCTGAATAAATGCAAGAAGACAACATGCAAGATGCATACGCCTACCAACTGTCACAAGCTGTTGAACAGACTAACACTGCTTGGGCAAGAACTCGGCTAGATGATATAGCAGGCAGAAAGGAATCATAATGTTTTCACTCTTCTAATAGTTTCAAAAGTAGAAACTGAAATAATCCACCAAATGCATTCCAAGGTAGGACATAGCACAGCTATCTTCAGATGGCACACATGTGCCATAACCACAGTTTAACACAGCCTAACTACTGATAATTAACACAGGGTGTGATCCTAGGACAGGGCCAACAATTGTTCATCTGCTGGACATCACTCAGTGTCTTCTCAACTAATCCTGTGACTGAACACAAAGAGAATGGCAACTATTTTTGTATTGTTTTGATCCATCTATTTTTACCCTTTAACTTAAAAAGCTCCCAAACCCTAACACACTGTAAGACTGCCATCTGAAAGACAGCATGCCTATCCACTGAGGTTTTTGGATGTCTAACAGGTCAGAAGTCCTACTGCAGAACAACGTCATTGAATTCTTCTTCCTGTTTTTCTCCATTTTGTTTGGTTCAATAAATGTTTGTCGTAGTTCAGCCCGGATCGGGACCAGACTACGCAGTCTCTCTCTCACTCCCCCCACCTTCCAAGAGAACAGGGGGAGATAACAGAAGAAAAACGGCTTGAGGTTTGAGATAAGGACAGGGAGAAATCCTTAAAGTTACCGTCATGGGCAAAACCAGACTCAACTTGGTTTTCCCCATTTATTACTACAACTAGCAGGATAATGAGACAGAGAACAAGATAAAAACCTCCTCACCACCCCTCCCTCTTCCCGAGCTTAATATTATCTCTACTACCTTCCCCCCACCGAGCGGCACAGGGGGGAAGAGGGAATGGGAGTTGCGGTCAGTTCATTACGCGATGTTTTACGCCGCTGCTTCATAGTCGGGGGAAGAACTCCTCACATTCCTCCCCTGCTCCAGTGTGGGGTCCCACCCATACGCCACAGTCCTTCATGAAACTGCTTCAGTGTGGGGTCATCTCTTCCACGGGGTGCAGTCTCTCCAGAACGGCTGCCCCAGCGGGCCCTCCATGGGCCACAGCCGCCTTCAGGCATCATCCACCTCCCCCAGTGTGGGGTCCTTCACGGTCTCCAAGTGGATCTCTGCTCCTCCGTGGACCTCCATGGGCTGCA
>JAAGAY010141999.1:0-73156 GCA_011801015.1 Ardeotis arabs
CCCCTGGCCCCTCCATGCGCGGCTGCAGGTGGTACCCACTGGAAGCAGTCTTGCTCCCCGGCTACGCTCTTCAGGTACTGCTTCAGGGAGCTGCAGAACTCGCCCAGGTGCTTGTGTGACACCGTCATCTCGTCCCGCACCAGGAGGAGGTACTGCCAGGTCCCCCAAAACACAGGCATGTGAGACCCGAAAAAACCACAGTGATACCCCTGCCCCGAGCCCAATGCCATGCTGTGGGGTCACGCCAGCACGCTCTCACCGTGCAAGCCGTGCTCTCACTGTCCGACAGCCGCTGGTGCAGGTCAAACCAGAGAGTCTAGGAAAACGGGGAAAAGCAGTGAGAGTGGGGTGGGCTGAGGCTCCATGTCCCTCCCAGGCTGGCGAATTGGTCTCCCCAGCCCCTGGCATGACGGACTGTGACCCCTTCTCTGCAGGGCACGGCTCTGAGAGCTGTTGGCACCCTTGTGCCCTTCTGTCAGGACCCTCTGCAAAAGCTCCCCATGCTCCCAGCACAGCCGACATCCTCGACACTGTGTCCTCGCATCAGCCCCAAAGCAGCCATCATCTTTTCACCGTCCCCAGGGTGGCAGAAGCAGGGGTACCCATCCCTCCTCAGTGCCCCTCCCAGCCTCGGGCACACCATGATGGACATTTTTTCTCTCCTCAGCCTTCACAGGACCTCTCTGCCCCACGTATGGCACACCTTTCCCCTGTCCCCTTCTGCCCTGGAAGTGGCACTTCAGAAAAGATGTCCTGCACGTTGTGTCCTTCAGTCCCTAGATGGAGTAAGATTATCTCTGCAAGAGACGTTGCCTTCTTCCTTATGTTTTTTCTTGTTTAAATAGACCCACAGTTAACTATTCCCCATTCAACAGCTACAGTCAGCTCATCAGATGCAATATCCTCCAACACCACCACTACCAGCAACCCAGCTCCCACCCGCGACCTGTGCATGCTGCAGCACAGGGATGGGCATGGCCACCTCTTGGTCACCCCCCGTCCAAACCAGGGTAGGGAGGTGGTGGGGCTGAGGGAACCAACCCCACGCTGGCCCTTACCTTGTCCTCCAGCCTGCCGATCAGCTCAGCCAGCCTGTTGATCTGCCCCTCCAGCCCCTCCACCTTGGTGTCGGGGGAACCTGTGTGGAGCCAGGAGGCACTGATGGAGCAAGGGGCACCCGTGGGCATTCCCCGAGAGCCCTGCTGCCCTCCAGGGAAGTTGGGTGTCTCCTCCCTGCTGCCTCCGGGACCACAGCTCCCTTCCCAGAGCACCCGTGCAGCAGGGAAGCGGCCATCGCTTACCAGTTGGGAAGCTCTTTCCGTGCTCCCTGGGGACCATCCGGTTGGTGGGAGAATAGCTGGGCACAGGGCTGTCGTACCAGGTGTCCACCAGACCGTGGCCAGCCTTGCTGGGGTGGTGCCTGCAACCAGAGAGCACGCAGCCTGTCAGGGAGGGCAGAGCCGGCCCCAGGGACTCGGCACTGGAACATCCTTTTAGGCAGCTTTTTTCTCTTGGAGAAAAGGAGCATGTACGTGTGTGTGTGCATACACTCCTGCGCACACGTACCCCTGAGACACCAATAATCATTCAGCCCCATCTCCTCAGTGGTCCCACAAGACCCTCGTTCATTTGCAAGCCAGAGTGGACACTAAGATCTGCCGTCCCCACAATGGTTTGCAGCTGTCAGCTGTGCGTGGTGAGATGGGAATGGGTTTTGGGAAGAGTGACCCTCTCTTTCCTTCCTCCTCCACTGATGGGAAGGCTGAGCCTCAGAGGGAGAGGCTGAGCTGCTCAGAGGGTTTCCAGTATCTCCTTCCAGTGAGAGCGGCTCTGTGCTGGCTGCTTGCTGATGGAGGTGCCTGGGAGCCCCGGCTTCTCCTGTCACCTCTTGCCAGCCATGGAGCTCCTGGTTGCAGACAACACACTGAGTGCTGGGGAGCCGATGAGCACAACACTGGCCAGCATCATCCCTGTCCTCCTGCTCCTACCCAGGCACCCAGCTCCCTCCAAAGCGCAGCAGCCAGGTGCCCTCTACCATCCCTGGCTACCCGGGGAATTTTGGCTGGTTCCTCTGGTGCCAAGGGAGCAACGTCAGGGCTGCTGTTGTCCCTCAAGATCAGCCAGTGTGGACTCGACTATGCGCATGGGAACGCAATGAGTGGATTGGGTCCTGAAGAACATCCCCAAGATAAGGAAGCAGGAACAGCAATAAAGGCAGTGGGAACATCCCCGCCACTCCCAGCTGTGCAATAATCCCCCTGCCTTCGCTAAATAATCCCTTGTCAATAGGCAGGAAATTAGGTGAGAACAGACAGAGATTTCTTTTTAATCACAATTTAATGAGGTGTCTCGGGCTTGGACACTCTGCTCTTGCACTTCATTTTACAGCCCTTTATTTGGGTGCTTTGTAGGCCACTTCTTTGTCCTCATGTGGATGCATGAGATCATTTTTTTGTGGGTGGGTTTTTTTGGTGGGTTTTTTTTTTTTTGGCTATTATCACCACGAGAAAACAACTACAATACTCCTCATTATGTACTGGGCCCACACATTGGCAAATAAAAGCTAGTAAAGTCTTTAATGAGCTCCAATTGCTCCATCTGATGTTGGGCTTGTTTCCTCCTCATTGTTTCCCAGGAACTCTTACTTTTTCCTCGTGTTTTGTACAAGGTTTGCCACAGGCCAGAGGTTTCCTTCCAAAACGAGGAGAAGAAAGAGATGTGGAGTGATGAGACTCAGAGCACTCCTCCTAGGAAAGCTGGTGAGATGTCACCAGAGTTGCC
The DNA here is from genome assembly GCA_011801015.1 of Ardeotis arabs. Lineage (NCBI taxonomy): Eukaryota > Metazoa > Chordata > Aves > Otidiformes > Otididae > Ardeotis > Ardeotis arabs. The sequence continues at coordinate 2,782 of JAAGAY010141999.1, forward strand.
CAGGGTCTCCCTGGGTCCCAGGTAGCCACAGCTCCTGTGCGACCACTGCTGCCTGTCCAGGACGCAACTGCTGCCAATGTTAAAACCCAAAACACCAAGGCCTGGCTGCAGTGAACCATTTGGGCACGCTGGCCCCTGCGGTGTCCCAGCGGGGAGCTGGGATTTTCACTCTCTGTGGTCCCATGTGCTTTGGCCTCCTCTGCCCACCTGCAGCTTGGGGAAGCCAAGGCACCCCACCCCCCAGCACCCCGTGGCCTCCTGGTTTGCAGGTAGGGCAGGAGAGGGATTCGCTTCATGAACATCTGATGAATGGTTTCCCTGGCAACCTGTCCTGGTTACCACTGGTGATGGAGCTACTCCGGGGAGGTGAATGACACTGTGACACCCAGGGGGGCTATGCTGTCAGGTACACCTTACATTTTAGCCCTGGCAGCGCTTGAGAAACCTTGAAACCATCTCCTCTGTCTCCTCCAAGCTTGGTGGCACAGGCTAGGCTGCTGGGATGGGGACAGTCCCCTCACATGGGACCCGAGGATGGTGGTACCTGTCCCCAGAGCACAAGCACCGTTCTTCTCTGTGGATGGTTTTACCCACTGGGTGCCCCAGCGGGAGGGACAGTATCCCCACCACGGGAAGCTGCCTGCCACGGGCTGACCCCAGCACACCCCAGACACAGCCACCCTGCTGCTGGTGCCCGTGTTTTGCCCTGGATGGGACCGGTGGCTTTTGCTCTGAGAAGCAGCCCCATGCACCCAGTGCTGCCCAGCCTGGCCCCAGGGTGCTGCTTCCTTGTTTATGTTGCCTCCTCTGCACTGCTTGTGGGTCAAGGTGTCAAGAGGAATCCTTAGGACTGTGGGATAGCAAGGGACAGGGCAGGACAGAGCGTTGGAGGAAAGCCCCAGGAGCTCTCAGGAAGCCGGGAAGGGAGGCAAAGAGAAAGGCGGCTGCTCACCTGGCTCCTCTTTGCTCTCATGCACTGTCTGCTGCATTTTCCCTTGCCCCACAGAAGCATCCTCCTCCTCTCCCCCCACCTGCCTGTGCCAAACAACCGGGAAGCGGGGAGGAGGGCAGGAGGTGCTGCAGACCTGGTGGGCTTGGTTTGCTCGTCGATGGCGTCCACAGCACTCTCCACGGAGCTCAGCAGTGACTGGGTCTGGTTTGCCGTCTCCTTCAGCAGGAAGCGGGTCACAAACTGGTCCACATTGCTGCCGCTCTCGTACACCTGCCAAGGGAGACAGCGAGCAGGGTGAGGCCCAGCACCGAGCGCCCAGCGCCGGCGGGCACCCCGGCTGGTGCAGCATCTGTCCAACATCCCACGAGCAAGATGGTCCCCTCTATGTTCCTGACGGTAAGGGCCACAGGAGGAGTGAGCACCCACTGTCCCACCCCATGGGAAGCACAGAGCCCTCCAGCATCCATGGGTTGCCCAGCATATAGCCCCTCCAGAATCCATCACCCAGGGACAGACTTATTGGAGATCCCTACTCTGAGAGCTTCTACATGTTATTTAGCGCCTTAGTCCACAACAGCACGGCCAACCCAGTTCTAAAGTAAAAGGGGTTTGGGACAATTGACACAGGGAGCCGCACACTGAAGATGCCTTCAAGCCAGCAGCAGAAAGCTCCGGCAGTGCCCACCCAGCCTATCTCCCGTCCCTCGCTGTGAGACAGACCCTCAGCGTATTTCAGCTTTCAGGGTTTGTTTTTTTTTTTCCTGAAGAGAAGAAAAGGAAAGCCCTGGCTGTTTCGGCAGAGGCAGGATGCAGACAGCCCACTGAGCAGGATGCAGGCTGCTCCCAGGGAGCTTTGGCAGAAGAGGACAAGCTGTTTGAGCAGCAGAAGGTCCCAGTGTAATCCAACCCCCTCCAAGACAGAAAACACTTCATAAAATAGCACAACTGATCTGCTTAAAGCATCCAGGGTCCCTTCCCCAGCACAGCCTTGCTGTGCCCTGCCCATGGCATGGTCCTGCTGCTCCACCTCCTGCCAGCCACACTGGCACAATCAGACTCACACCGGCACAACCAGGCTGACACCAGCATAGCTGGACCAACACTGGAACAACTGGACTGACACTGTCCCAACCAGTCTGACACTGGCCCAACACCACTCCAAGCAGTCCAACACCAGCCCAACTGGTCTGGCCCCAGACCAAGACCAGCCCAACCATGCCACTGGCCACACCAGGTCTGGCTGAAGCAAACCGCTCAGCATCAGAGCTAAAAAAAACTTGCAGTGAAAAAAAAAAAAAGGCTCCTCTAAACTCCAGTTCACTATTTTTCCTCAGACTCTTTCCAACCAGTCAGTGGCTGCTGGGACAGCACGTGGCCCAGGCAAACCCCTGCCAGGTAGCCCGTCCCTGTGTGCCTGCACCTCCTGGCTCGGGACTCCGCTAGGACTCATGACTTTTTGGTGTCATGAGATGGGGACAGATGCTCCCAGCTCCCTGCCTGTCACCAGCAATGACCAAATTCAGGGGTGAGATTGGAGTGGACCCAGCACCACCAGTTATCTGAGCACACAGAGGCACAACATGAGCACCCCAAGCTCCCCAAAGCAAATTATTCTTGTTTGATGGTGAAGCGATTAACAAGGGTTATTTCCATGGCAACCGGAGCAGCTCCGCAAGAACCCAGAGAGCCTTTGTCTCCTATTTTAAATCATAAAAGAAGAATGAGCTGAAGAAAAACACTTCTGGGGAAACTGGCCACAGAGCAGATTTCTCACCCCTGATTTGATAGGGGAGGACGAGGTTCTTGATGACTTTTTGAGCGTCCAACTAGCGTGGTGGTTAATCACTTGTCTCTAACACAAAAAACTCGCTCCCCTCCCCGCCACAGCCGTGGTGTTTCTGGGGGATGCGCACGACCTGGCGATCATCACTGGACAGTGATGCTGAAGCAAGCTGCCATGCAGTGTGCCACACGCATGATCTCCTGTGGATGCTTGGTGGCAGGGAGGGAGCAGGGGTCAATGTGCTGTGTTGCTCCTTCACCAGCACAGCCCATCCCAGGACACTGGTTAAACGGAGACAGGATCAGCTCAGGGCACTCCATGGGCCACAGCAGACCTGCAGGAGGCCCAAGCACTGCAATGCTCCTCAGGTTCGGGGGATGCACTCAGCAGTGCACACGGGACCCTGCCACCTTTTGAACCTTTCTCCAAGCAGGACCATGCTTCCCAGTACAGCCCAGTGTGCTCCACCTGCATTACCATTATCCGACACCCGGGTCAGAGGGAGGAAAGCCGGCATCAGTGCAGGATACAGGGGGATGCATCAGAAGACCGGGCAGTAGAGGAGGAGTATCTCCTTGGCCAGAAATCATCAAAGCCTCAGAAATGCAGCCCTTAACACTGAGTGGTCACCTCCAATTTATCCCCTTCCTCCACAGTCTGGTGATGTTTGAAAACAAGGTCAGCCAGCCTAGAAAAACCCACTTGCTTGCTGGTTGTTAACAGCGGGAGTCATAACAATCTGAAACCAAGCACAGCCCGTGCAGCACTGCTTGCCCGTACAAACAAGCACGGGACAGTGCGTGCGGTGGAGGAGTGTCCTCATCCGGGCTGCCTTGAGACCGCCTCCGCCTCACCACGGGGAACTGAGGACCGATGTCTCCCTTGCTCTCCTCTTCGAGATTTTGCCTTATTTTACCAGGGGTGCTGTGCCACGAGGCCACACAGCCTCCCGGGGCTGGCTGTTCTTCCTTGTCTGCTACGGAGAGGGTTGCTGCTGGGCTTTTTGGACCAGGATGCCAGTGCCACCATGCTGAGCTGGGATATCTCCAGACAAGTCCTCAAGTCCTGCCCGCTTTTCCCTCATCCCACGCAGGCAGGGAGTGATGAACAGGCAACCTGGGATCATGGATATGGCAGCTGGTGGAGCACCGCACCGGGCCCCCTCCGCGGGAGGCACAGGCACCACTGCGAGACAAATAAACAGCAATAGAGCCAAGGGAGTCGTGTGAAAACATTTGTTGAGCATTTGGATTGGGAAAAAAAAAATTGGATGCAGTCACAAATATTACTGGATAGCTGGATGATATCTGTTCTCCCTAGAAAAATACTCACAACTTGCCCAGAACATGCAATATACACTATATATATGTGTGTATTCTTTTCAAGCATCGTATTATACATATATACGTCACATCTGAACAAATCTGTACAGATAGTGCATTAAATTCACTCTCAAGGTACCTCACCCCTCATCTTCCCCCCCCCGCCCCCAGAAAGCTTTGGGAAGAGCCCCGCACCAGGCCAAATCCACCCCTTTGCCCAGGCAACTATTTTATTGTTTAATACGTCTTACACTATCCACACTCTGGCTAAGGAGGGGTTATTAAATTGATAAATCTCCTTGGTAAAGACATACTATTGCATTTGGGATCTGAGACAATGTATTTTGTGGTTCTCCCTCCTCCACGGGGGGCTCCCCCGCTGTGCACACCCCTGCCTGCAACCAGCAGTTCTGCCCTTAACGAAGGCAGAAATATATTAATCAGGCACTCAGACAGGCTCTGCTATAATTACAGATAGGTTTTGATTAACTCTCACACCCAGCCCTGTGCTGATTGCTGCCTCAGCAGAGGGCAGCCGTTCCCGTGGGCCGTGTCCCTCCTCGCAGGTTTAATACAGACCCACAGGCCTCCACTGGCTGCCACTGCTCCTTTAGAAGCTGATTGGATTATTCTTGTAATTAAGAGCTGAACCTTCGTTCAGCTTTAGGAAAAATCATACAGGTGATTCCCACGTTCATTTAAACTAGTTTAGCCCCCTACGTCGAGGTTCCTTGGATGGATGGGTGGATGTTGGGTACAAAGCTACACCAGCCAGTGCAGAGGAATAGTGGGGTGTCCATGAAGATCTGATGCTTTTTGGCAGGCTAGTAAGTCCAATAGCTCTGAAATTAAAAGAGCAGTGTTTTTTCTTCCCCACTGTTTAACTAATTCTGGTCATTTGCCAGCCCACTTGTGACATTTGCTGTTGGGAGCCAGGTCTGAAACGCGTGTGCCCGGAGACTTTTCAGAAATCCCTGGGGCTCTCCTCTAGCAAATGTCTTACCTGGCATTGCAAAAACAAGTCATTAAGAAGACCAGCTCTAAAGGAATCCTTCCCGTGATCTTATTAAAACATTTGTCAGTCTGTCCTAGGGAGATTTAATGAGGTTTGGTCTTATTAATTCCACCCTGAAGAGTTATTTCCTCCTTGCTTTGCTGGAGAAGTTACAATATTTATGGAGATAATATAATAATTGCTACTCAATTAAGCTACTTTGTGCCAGAAACTCTTGGAGGGCTGCATCTTCAAGCCTTGGTTGAGGAAGGAGCATGGTGGCTGCCAAAGAGGCAGACGATGGGGAAAAGAATCATCTCTCCCTTTGCTACATCCCTGGTCGCCTGGCCTTGACGTCTGCTGCTGCAAACAGGTGGCTGCGTACATCTGCAGTGAGGAGCAAATGTAAAAACCTCATTGAAAGGATGGCCTTGAGATTTCTGCAGGAGATAGCTCTCAGGAGAGCCTGGGGAAGCATCACTGCTTGACAAACTGGGGCACGAGCCAGAGGCGTTGTAAAATGAGAGAAGGGAGGAGTGGGAAAAGGACCAGTTGCTTTAGTGATGGGTTAATTGGGGAAATATTGCCCAGTGCTGGGTACTCCGGTCAGTTGGCTGAGGTCCAAGCCCCAAACCCTACCCCTCTCTTCACATCACAGGCTTTTAATGTGCCTGTAATGCACCTTCCCCTGCATCACAGGTGCACGCATTGGGGCACAGGCTGCTCAAAGCCCCACCATGCCTCTTCCAGGTTTCAATTTTCCTGTCCCAAATCTGCCCAAATTCTGGCACAGATTATTGAAGATGCTCTTGGGATGTGTTATCTGGGCAAATCAGACTTTGGTGCCATGGAGCTCTTGGGCCTGCCAACACCAGTGTTGATCATCCCTCACCAGGCATTGCAAACTGATGCTTAAAACTGGGCTCTCATGGCCGTGTTCCTATGGGTATCAAATGACGGAAAAAGAAGATTTTTCGATGCTGTCGAGTGTCTCAAATCTTCTCTGCTGGCATTTTTAAAGGTCACTATTTAGCTCGTTAAGACTGCAGGATGTAAAATATACATGATTCTGTGCCACCCACGGACTCGGAGACCCCCCTGCGACAACCCCGCACCTTCCCTTTCCCTTGCAGCACCACAGCCTGCCCAGCGAGGCTTTCCAGCACTGGTTTTCAGTGATTCAGAGATTGGCCAAATTGGCTGACATTTATCAAGCCTGGGGACATTGATGGCTTCTCCAATTTTTATTAACTCCAACCACCGCCGAAGCACGCCCACAGAGCGATGGCACTGAACCAAGGAGGCTTTTCAAACGGAAACCAAAGCCAATTCTGTTTCACCCACACTTCTCCTCCAGTTAAAACAAAATAACCCAACAACAAACCCATTGCCATGCCATGAAACACCCCTGTCAAACCTCATCCGGGGATGACGGCGAGGTTATCTTCCACCCACTCACCCCTTCAAAAACCAGGCATGTGTTGTGCTGTAACCTCTGAGCGGCTGATTTAAATTTGTTGCTCATAATTGCCTGTTTTCTTCCAAGAGATATTTTCTTATAATTAGAATAACACTCAGACCTTCCCTTCCCTCCCCCCTGACTCTTAAATCCCTTCAAAAGCAGAGACCAAAAACTGATTGCCTAGCACATAATCAGTAGAAGAAACCTGAAGAGAACAGACACTCAAATAGTTGATAAATGAAAGCATTAACATATGAAAGATCCTCAGCCTCCGTGAAATGGCTCTGAAAAACAAATGAGACACCTGTTCAGATTAAAAAAAAAAAAAAAAAAGAGGATGGCATCACATGGGTTTTAAAAGTCTTTTGCTATAAAATTCTCCTTTCATAAACCTTAGTGTTGGATTCTTCCCAGCTCATGTTTGCCTTGTCTGGTCCTGAAAATCTCCTGCCATGGACCCTTCCCAAGCAATTGGTCACAGGACTTCCCTCTTCTCATTACTAGAAAGTCTCCTTGCTGCATTATAATCCCATTGTTTCTTGTTGCAGCCATGCAGATGTGAAGGGCAGGTAACTGCTGGCCCGTGCATGTGCTATAGCACATCCCCTGAGGGCACCTATGGATCAAGAGGCACACGGCATCTTTGCACCCTGTCCACTTATTTAGCAGGCAAAGAACAGACTTTGGAATGCAGTGTGGCCTCCCGCTTCTGAACACCCTGGCTATAATTAGCTGTTCCTTTCACACAAGTTCCCAATTAGCTGTATTTAGTATCCACAAAACCATAAATTAATACATATTTTATTTCAATTTTTCTGAGGAAAGTACAGATTTTGTTTTCCCAGCAGGACCTACTCAAAAGACCCCACAGACGTAACAACGTGGGACGGTCAAGCTGCTGAAGGCTCAGCCTTGTTGTGCCAGCTGGTTATGTGTGGACTTGGTCCCTGCCTTTCCTTTTGGTGGCTCCTTCAAAGCTGCTCTGAGGCAGAGCTGGCAAGACCACAGCACTGATGTCTAGTGAATTTATTCCCTTCACCATACAATTTCTCTAATCTCGGAAGGAATAGCCTTAAAACATGAGGAAGGAGAAGGAAGACCATGTCCTACAGGAGGTCCAAGAGAGCTGGAGCTAGGGTAGCATGAGCAGGACCTCCAGAGAAGATGCTCTTCCTTCTCAGAGCGAGAGGAGGGACACAAATTTTGCAGTGACAGACAAGCAGAAGAGCAGTGAATAAACATCTTCATCTAAAAATAGGCTCCAAGAGAGACCTTCTTAAGATTCCAGTCCCTCCCAGCCCCGCTGTGCTCCCCGGCAGTCTGGCAGCCCGGCTGGATCTCACGCACAGCCCTGTGGGGCTGGCAAGCAAATCGCTCAGGATGGCATCGCACGGAGAATCAGTTTTCTGTTCCAGAGTCTGAACAGAAAAGCTGGGGGGAAATTAAGTTTTTGCAGAACCGGAGCAGCACTTGCTGCTTTAATTTGCGCTGTAGTATTTTTAAAAATTAATTGTGGAGAAGAGTTGCAGAAATACTTTCTGAGAAGCTAAACAAATATGCCTTGTTTCCTTTTAGACTATTATTGAAATATAAAGTTCCGTAACTTTTCCAGAAATCCACATCATTTTTTTTGCTATAGAAACTGATATTGAAATTGTTCAGCATTTCTGGTCAGAAATGTTTCATTCAAAATATACAGAAAGATGACTCAGCCTTTACTGATTTGCTTCTGCATTCCCACTCCTTTCTTTTTTCAGCCAAAACCGTTCACCATGAATACACCTTTAATTGCATTATAGGAGTTTCTCAAAAAATCCAAGAAAGGGGCAAAAAAGGAGCTAGCAATCCCTAAAACCATTCTCTCCCCATCAGGGCAGACCTCTGTGCTGCAAAGGTGAGGATGGATGTCAGTCAGTCCCCTCCAGAAAAGGCAAACTCATCCCCAGCAAAGGGCCATTTGAGCAAACATCCTGACTCCCAGAGAACAACCAAGCACTTCCAAGGGGGAAGACCACGATAAGGCAGCCAGGATCTCCCGGAGTTCAGTCAGGTACAAAGCACCAGGAGATAAGCTGTCCCCGTGTTTGGCAGCAAGGAACCAGAGAAGCGCTTTGCTGAAGGAGAGCCTGATGTGCATCGGGGCACGAATTTGCCCAGGAGGAAAGACGAAGCAACCGAGGTGGTGGTACCCCATGGGCTTCAAGCCCAGACAAGGAGAGCTCAGCTGATGTTCACATAACCACCATGGCTCAGTGTGAGCTGAGCAGGGGCCAGATCACGATATCTGTGGGAAGCCTGGAGGCACTGATGCTGTTTGGGCTGGGCACCACCCAGAGCTGCTACCACTGTGCTGCTGTCACACCCTGCTGTGGGCCAGGCTCCTGCTGCAGCAAAGCACTGCTCCAGGGACCTCAGACGGCCTCGGCGCGAACATCAAGTTTGTTCAGCAGAGCAGGAGAAAACCTGCTCAAGTAAAATGAAAGGACAAGATAAAAGATTAGCTGGAGGGTGGGAGGAAAAGATTATTTTTAAGGATTATTCCTACTGACTATTTTATCTCGAGGTGTCATCATTCAAAAAAGAGCAATATCATATTTGGCAAGCTTAATTTTGGCAGGTAAGAATGCAAATGAGAGCACTCTATATTGCTGTTCTGGACTGTGCTATAATACAAAAAAAAATATCCATCATTTTTAGCATCCAAGACTGGTGGCAGATGGTGCTCACTCTGGGGCTGTAACCGAGCTGCTCAAACAACCGAGCACTCCTTTGCAGCATGGGTGCTGGTGGCTGAAACCTGGGGGAGACCCGCAGCCACGCCAGCACCAGCAGTGGGGAGAGCTGGTCCAGTGCAGCAGCTCCCAGCGAGCCCTAGGAGCCTGGCATCTCCTATTCACTGCAATGGCACATCACGAGGTAGAGACAGGAAAGGTGAATCGCTACAGGAACAATTTAACTCACAAATAACATATGCAAACCTATTCACCCGTATGTATGTACCTCCGAGCTCCCTAGCGCTGCCGGAGCATCAGCAGCTGGTATGGAATGTCAGTACACTCAGATTTACATATCCTCTCATCTAAATAATGATGCTCAGAGGAAAATGTGTTTGCAGTTGGTTTGGGTACAGTGCCTGTCCCTAAGATGCACATTGTGGTATTTGGCACCCTGACATGAGAAGGCTCTCGGGGGGTGTGTGATGTGCCACCATTTGGTCATATGTCCTTCCTGGTCTGTTAAATGAGATCAAAAAAATTTTGCAAGTGAGAGGCTGGCAGCAGATCTCGCAGCAAGCAAGCAAGGAGTAAACCATCATCTTTCACATCTCCTTTTGCTCCCCTCCAAGACCAAAGGTGATGCTGAGCATCGCGCAGAGCGTTGTCCAGGGACGCCCTCAGGCCTCCTCCATAAATCCCTCCTGCTGCCCCTCACCCCTCCCTGAAGCCAGTCTCCAAATTCCCCCTAATTTGTCAGCACCCTCACCCTTGCTCTGCTTGCCCTGTCCTGGCCCGTGACGAAGCCAAGTGGTGCAGTCTTCCCCTGCACTGTGTCATGGACACCAGAGAGATCAGCCCCTTTTCATTTCAGTATGTCTATGGGGGGCTGCTGCAATTTCAGCTCTGATTTTGAGCAATTGTGCTTTCCAAGCACTCCCCTTCCAGCTGGGACAGAGCACGCACCGAGGATGGTCACTGCTAAAGGTCAGCCCTGCTAATGTCTCCATGGTCCGTGCTGCAAAACACTTATCTGGCAAAAGTGGGGAGGCAGGAGCAGCCCCAGCATGGCAGGCAGTGGAAACCATACCCGGCAGGAACGGGGCTAATTGAGCCTCTCAGGTTCAAAAAAACTACAATATATGCTTTTTTTAGCAAGCTAAAGCACACTTCCCAGGGTGTCTGGGTGATGTTCAGTGGTAACCATCACCCAGCACCGTCTCTCCCCGTCCCCAGCACCCCTCAAGGCTGGCAGGGGTGGGGGAGGCATTGGGTGGGCACCATCCCGCAGTGCGCAGCCTGAGGCAGGGGGTCAGTAACCGAATGGGAGGGACAGCATCCCCCTGGCTCCAGTCCCCCACCATACCCCATGTACCCTTCAACACCAGACACACAAACCATGTCCTTCCTGGTCACGTTTCTTTTACTATTTGCTGATTGCACTATAAAACAGCAAATAAGAATTAAATAAGAACATTTCCTGTCGTCAGATTTTTTTAGATACTAAAAATTCATTTCCTTTTCTTTCCAATTTAGTCATTTCAACGTGGCACGGACATCACCGTATTGGAAAATAATTACAATGACAGGTTTTGTTTTGCTGTATGAGACCTTCTGCTATTGAATCTAATTACTGCTGATACTTTATGAGCTTCTCCAGCACGAGATAATTGCTGCTTTCTCTTTTTATGAGCAAGAAATAATCAGTTGTCTTTTAAGGTGAAAACTATAAACAGCAATTAAATACCACGGCTATCCAGCCGCCCTTGTCAGCAGGAACCTCTCGTCAGAAAGCCAAGGCAGGAGAAGGTGAGGCTTCATTTATCATTTGCATCAAATACTTTTTTAATGGAGGGGAGAGGGAGGGAATAAGGAACACTCTCAAATGATCGATAGTTTTCTCCAGCTGATGAAACGCTTATTGTAATAAGAGAGGCAGGACCATCTCACAGGCAAAGCAGTTTTCTCCCGAGTCACAGTGCTCAGCATCAGCATCAAGCCCTTTGCAGAATCTGGCCCTGGGGAAAAGCTGCAGAGACAGCAACAGGTTTGAGCGTCAGGGTCACAAAACCACACTTGGCTTCTTCCAAAACCTGCTGCTTTGGCAGTCTTTTCCCTGATCCAGTGTTTCTAAAAATACATCTATGTGTATGTATCTCCTAAACATCCTGACATCAGCACAGGGCCCTTGGTAGCAGCATCACATATGGAGGGGATGGAGTAGGAGGAGACCTTTATGGTGGGACTCATCAGACAAGTGGGAGCTCACACCGGCTTTTGCAGTCCTGGCATGGATCTTCTCCCAGGGCTGAAGCCTTACCCTGTAGGTGTGGTCCCAGCCCTGGAAATGAAACACCCCTGTGATGTCCTCCAGGCTGGGGTGGGGTTTGGGAACACACATCAGCTGGGAACTGATGGTGAGAAGATCTCAGCCAGATTATTTTATCGGTTCGGATTGTAAGAAGCCTTCTTCTGACACTCTGTTTTGGCAATCCTGACTCTAAAAACAGAAAGTCTAGTAAAGAAATATTTTTTTTTTTTTTTTAGGGAAAATATATAGTAAAAAATGTCTCATGTCTCAAAAAAAAAAAAAGCACTAAAGGTTTGCACTCAGGAGAAGCTTCTGATGCTTCCTGGAAGTCTGTCCTATCTGAACACTGGAGATGAGTTTCTCTACCGCCTATAACAGTTTATGTTCTGGTGTAAGGTTTTTTTCCTTCAGTTCTTTGCTTGAACAAAGCGCCTGTGTTTGAATAATTCATTGATGAGGTTTGTACCACTTTGTTCCACAAAATCACAGCAGGGAGCAATGTTTTTAATAAAATAATTCTTTGACAGCGCCTCTCCATGAGGGAGCCTTGCTTGGTTTGCTCGCTTGCCAAAAGTTTGCCAGGCAGCGAAGAGAAGCAGAACTCAGGGGCTGATAAAATGGGGTGATGAGGGGATCACTCCCTCTTCCGGCTTGAGCCATCTAGAAGGGAAATGTCTGCTTCAGAGATGAAGAGTGTTGTGATCCTTCAGCGTCCAGTGCTCTGGACCTCCCCAGTTCCCTCCACAAGATCATGACAGAGGTGACCAGCTCGGATTTAGGTAAATTACCTTTACCCGTTGCAGCAAAGGTAGGTGAATCCTGCCACAAGCTGCTGAATCAAGGAGGGAGAAAGATGCTCTTCTTACGAAGGTGGTGGATTGGAATTATGAATAACCATCCTGCTTCTGCTGCGGATTTCTGATGCAAGGTAATACTCTCATGCTCAGATGCCTAGTTTATAAAGAGGGAATAAGCTGTCTTCCTCTCGCAAAATACTGGGAGGAATTAGTCATATGTATTAACCTCGCATTTGAAAAGCAACAGTGGAAGGCATCACAAATAGCAAGTTGGAGTGAATTCCTGAGATATCTATTGGCATATTAACACGTATTTAAAAACATAGTTGGCAAATCGGACTGCCAGAAAATTTGTCAATAATGAGGCATGAACAGACTCAGAAAATTAATCAGAAAAAATGAACTATTACTGTTGTCCTGATTTCTTTTACCCTCTCGTAACGTTGATAAAAGATTCACAAACTTTTCAGACAGACAAATGCTTGGCCAAACACTTTTGCCTTTCATTTATTATGGCAAGACATCAACATGTGAAATACATGGCTTCACTTTCCATGCTGCCCTCCTCCCAAACATTAAAAAGGATGGATATTGATTAAGCAAGGAAATCAGGCTCTTTACTCAGCAACCAAGTGGAGAGAAATTTGCTGTTTCCCATTCTAACTCCTAAAATTTCTTATCAAGAAGGGAGATTTCAATTCGGATTACTCAGAGGAGGGCTGGCGTTGAATTGGGTGCTCAGAAAAAGCAAAACCTGCCTCTGTGGCTTGGTCCTCGGTGCACCACCTTACCACTCACCAGCAAAGAGGAAGATTACTGTTCTCTCAGCATAGCACGAAAGAATGACAGAAATACAGCTGAAGGTAGAAGTGGGAGAAGGATTGATTATCCTGAGGCAATACATATCACCGCTACAGCCCAGTTACTTTATTAAGTGGCACAGAAAGGACAAGAAAATGGTTTCAAAGGAGCAAGACCTCTGTAAACACTTCTCTGTTCAGAGAGGTGCACCTCTCAGCGAGGATGTTTATCTGGTACATCAGCTTAGATTTTCGAGGTATTTGTAAACAAACATCAATATGCTTCTCGATCAGTGCCACTGTCCAGTAGTCCATTATTAATAGTATCATTAAGGCAGATGGTGGATTTTTTAAGAAGCTAGGGGTACTCTGCACATATAAAACACGACATTGTGTCCCAGTTTTGGTGCTTGCACGATTCCCCTGTAGTCCTTCAAACACACAGCCCTCGAGCTTCTAACACAGCAGCTGCGCACATGAGCAACCGTACTGCTAGAACTCAGGATACCTTCTCACATGGAAGCCGTATTTAATGGCAGCTCTACAATACGAAGTTTCCAAAAGCGCTCCCAATGATGCTAATAAAAACTCACACTTTCAAAATCCCACCCAAGAGACCCATGGGCCATGTTGTCTGAAGACAACTGGTGCACCTTCACGCTTCAGGCAATGTAGAGCGTAAGCTACAGCACAGCCAAGACCACCTGACAGACTTAGGAAGGATACTGAGAAGGCGCGGTGCTCTGCCACAAAGCCTCCATGCCACCATCTACTGTACATGACACTGGCACCTTGGTTCACAATCTGGCCACGATTTTAAAGATTCATTTGCTGCTAACACAAAAAAAATATTCACTGGCATCATGTTACTGTGACGATCCAGTTACCGCACAAATGCAACAGCATGAGGAGACAACACTGCTGAACAGGATGAAGACCTTCAGATTTAGGTGCTCTGTTAACATAACATCTGTATCATCCACTCCGAGCCCATGGAGCACAAGGCACCATAAGGAGGACTCACCCGTTTGGTGTAGTCCATCGCCTTCAGGATGGAGAGGTTCAGTGTCTCCAGCGAGGCCAAGACATCTTCGTAGTCTCCCATATGGTCAGCGAAATAGTCTGGGAAAACCAAGATGAACATAATGAGAACTGTTGATGAAACCTAACATTTCAAGGCTATGCAACACAGCAAGGCCTGTTTATTAGTTGAGAGAAAAACCTGAGAGGGTGGTTTCAGGTATATTTTTATATTTTATATCCTGAGCCAAAGTCACAACTTGTCCTGCAGGGACAGGAAGTGGTGCAATTCCTGAGCAGTTTGGGACCATTGTAAAAAAGGGATGTAAGGCACAGCAGCTCCCATTGAAAATAACATAGCAGGTGCTTTATTTCCATGCCCACTTTGCATTTGACCGTATCTTAGTGCTCTCCCTCTTGCCAATACAGAGGGAGAAGTCTCCAAAAAGTCCCCTTTCCATTCCCTTGGTAGTCTTTACATCCAAAGCATCCAAATACCTCCAGGTTCACCCCAGTTTATGCAAGCTGAGACTGGCCTTACATCTTTCGCTATGTTCCCTCTGAGAGCAAAGTATGCCTTGAAAGGAAGAGAACGGAGCTGCAAGCTGGGCACAAAGGCACATGTTCTCCATGGAGAGGGAGCCCACACTTTCTCCGTGCCATCCTCACCCCTTCTGCGGGTCACAGCTGGGATTGCAGTGGCCAGACACAATCCCAGTTACTCTTCACTGATGCAAAATACAGCCAAAATCAGTGCGTTCCCTTGCAGCTCGTGGCTCCATGACACTTAAGAGCCCCAGTGGGGTTTTGTTCACGAGCTACGGCATCCTGAAATTCATTGTTCACAATGGCAACAGTGAAGTGAAGCATGGTGGCGAGGCGTGCAGTGAGCTCGCAGCGTAGATGCGAAGCTCCCTGGTTTCTGGGTGATTGACACAGACTACAGCTAAAAGCTGTTCCTTAAAAGCCCCCGGCGCAGTTCCTTAGCGCTAAGACACGAACCTTCACACCGAGGTGACATCTCTGCAGAATGCAACAGGACATAAACTCCAGGAAACAACCCTGCTAATTAGGTTCTCTTGGCTTAATTAGAAGTGCCTATAGCTATTTACAGCCTGAGAACATATCCAAGGGGAAGAAGATTTTGGCAGAAACTGGAATGTCACAGTATGACTGACAGCAACTGTTTGCTGTTTCACGATAAGCCAAACAGCTTATTCTCACTGCAGCGTGTTTATTTGTGTTATTATTTTAATTGGGAAAGAAAAACTGAGCAGAGCTTAAAGGTAACGACTTTCTGTAAGTCCTGAAATAAAAAGTTGAATTCAAATGTTTCAGGAGAAATGAGCTGCTGCAGGCAGAGCACAGCCTTCGAGATCGACCAAGAAGCACCTGGGAGAATGGCATTAACTCAACCAAAGTATTCTGTTCTACTGTTTTAGCCTCATTTATTTACGTGAACATCTGAGACCAGCTCTTCCTACCTTATGTGGCTCTTGCTCATGGCTCCGACATGTCCGCAGAGAGCAATGGCGTCAATGCTCGGGAGATGAGCATCGCTGCAAGCCAGGGAAGGCACAGGGGGAGGTGGGTACCTGCCGCCCTACCTCTCCCCAGCCCACCCATCACCCATCGCCCTGGCAGTCTGTCACAGGTCAATGTGCATCTCCTGGTTGTGGAGCACACCTCAGTTCACCGGATGGCTTGTACCTTTGCATGCAATGTCTCTGTTTCATTTAAAATGTACAGTTTGGTAGCTGCATTTGCATTTTCTGGGCATGTTAAGTGCTCCTAGCTACGAATGGGAGCTCCTCTGCGGGTAAGAAGCCACACAACTGTGTGTGTCAGTCTAGGTGCTGGTGATGGCTGCACTCGTTGGCAGGAAAAAACCTCAGAACTTTTTAAGATGCCACCTGATACGGATGAAGCCATATCAAATTTCTCATATAAGCTGCAGGGCTCGAGAAATCCCCTTTTAAGATGTTCTCAACATCTTACAACACACAACTGATTTCAAGAGAGAGACCACAGCTTCCATTTAGCCAAAACATTTCCCAAACCCAAGTATCCATGGAAAAATACACCCAAGTGAGCAGCAGGAGCCCCGTGCATGAGTCACCTCCCATCGAGGCAAAGCTCTTCAGAAATCCCAGCAGAAAATATTCCCTTTCTGGTCAAGGTGTGAGACAAAACATTATCAGAGATTTTATTTCCAGCCTTTAATTTCTGCAGGCCATGGGAGGTGCAGTGGAGGTAGTGTACGCCTTAGGCAGCCTGCTGGGAAACACAAAGGTTTGCCTAAGGAGAAACACATTACGGGTATTGCAGAGGGATACTGGTTTATTGAATGTCAGAGTGGAGCTGGAAGCCATGCTATTCTCAGAAATTAAAGTCCAGCTTGTTATTGAACAGCAGCCATGGGCTCCGCTCAGCTCTGACCCCATTTGTGCTGCAAGAAAATGAAGAAAATTTTGCCAATTTTCCTGTGGAATAAGGGGCAAAGCAGCAGAAGCGCTGAGACCCCCCAGCTCTGCAGCCGCCACGGCACCACCAGCTTTGTGAGGGGTTTCATGCATCCTTGGAAAGCACACGTGCACATAAGGATTGCTTTTGCCCCAGGAGAGGGACCGCACTCACCGCAGAGCTCCCTGGTGTCCACGTTGCTGGAAGAGGGGGAGGATGAGGCAGGGGAGGAAGCAGGAAAAAAAGAGAAAGAAGATTTTAATGTAAAGGACAGATGAAGGCTACAGTCAGGATTTCTGCAGGCTTAACTCCAAATACCCACCTGCAGCATCACCCATGCCCCC
Organism: Ardeotis arabs; assembly: GCA_011801015.1. Lineage (NCBI taxonomy): Eukaryota > Metazoa > Chordata > Aves > Otidiformes > Otididae > Ardeotis > Ardeotis arabs. The sequence continues at coordinate 19,744 of JAAGAY010141999.1, forward strand.
AGCATCCCCCAGCCAGCAGTGGGGACAGTCTGAGGAGAAGGCAATGGTCGGTGCTGCTCAGGGCATCCACACACCTCTGCATCTTCAGCATCTGCGCAGTCGGGATGGGTTCACACGTTATTTTGGATATTCCCTCAGGGGGAAATGAAGACTTGTGCATCTCCCCCCAGGGGTGGACTTGTGCCTATGGGGGACCCGGTACACCCAGTGCAGCACCTCCTCTGCCTTCCTCCCAAATATCCACCCAACAACACCTTGGCAACACCTTGGTGAGGCACCTGATGCGGTACAGGAATGTGTTCGATCCCATTTGCTCAGAATAAAAATTTACAAAATTTACTTTTCTAGCTGGATCAATTCTCCCGCTTCTGCCCCCGTGAAGCATCCACGGGGCTGTGCACAGTTTCTACCTGGGACTCTCTCCAGATAAAATTGCACAATTACTTCTTAATACATGACACTTAGTTTACATAACGACCTCTCAACAGACAACCTGCTTGAGAAATAAAGATTGCTGCTAATCTCTTTGTGCCTCAGATTCTCACACAAATATTGGTGCTATTCAAGCACTGGAATGATCTCTTAATAGAATTATATTTATCAATCCATTTATGTCCTGGAAAGATATTTCTTTAACTAAACTCATCCCTGCTCTGTCTGACCCGTCAACATAAGTGGATTAGGGAAACAGATGTTTTCAATACTGCTTTCATTACTAGCATCCTCTCACAGTCCTGCCCCAGATCCCGAAATCCTCCCAACCGCTTGCCCGTTCACTGACTGACAGGTCTGCTCCTAGCCCTGCGCTCTTCCCTCCCTCCGTGACCCGTAGCTTTCACTCACTGCTGAGCCTCTCTTGGGATGAGTTATCCTTCTGAAGGGATGACACATAGTGAGAAAGCATTAATTTGGGATTGCTCTTCACTACCAAGGCCATGCTTGAACCCAGGTGACAGTACTGGGGACCCCTTCAGCACCATTCCTGAGCTGTGGGGCTGCCGGGCGCTGGAGGAAAACACAAACATCTCAACCCTGTGAGATGCTGGCTGCCAGAAAGGTGCCACCCGACCTGTCTCATGCTGTAAAAGCACCCTTGTGGGTAACCAACATCTGCCATGGTACAAAAAAAGTAATCTCTCATCTCAGACACCTTTGCAGTGCAGGATACATGGCATGGAATCTGCTGGTGGCAAATGCGCTGGCACAAGCTTCAGCCGGAGCTGCCAGCAGCACATGTGTGTCTGCGAAATGAGCTGTCGCACTACTTTATCTTCATTCCCTCAGAGATTTATGATCTTTCTCAAATCCTGGAATTACTTCACTGAATCCTACAAAACCCCCCAGGGACGCCGTGAGTGAAATTTCCCTGACTTCCCATTCTCATGCCCAAATCCACTGAACATGCAGATCTGAAACCACACCCAAAAGAGCAGACTCCTAACCAAAGAGTCCACAGTGCCTTGGCAGCATGTGATTGCTAAGACAAAGCCTCAGCAATTTACAGGCAGAGAAAACTCAGGCGGGGGAAGAAACCCAGAAGATGCATTTCCAGCATTGGCACAGCCCCATGCCCGCCCAAGGACCATAGCCGGTCTTTCATCAAAGCTCTCGCAGCACAGAGCATGAGAAGTCAACCGATAACTCTCAGGCACCTGCACAGTTTTTAGGTCAGCACCACCCACGAACTGCTTAAATAATATTTTTCAGAAGCCAGTCAGTGTTTATAAACACCTACCAAAGTGGTTACGAGTTTGCAACTAGGGCATGTTACTGAGAAAAATATATATTATTGTATTCCATGTGGTTTTGGATTGTAATAATTGATCTGCTGCTGCCAAAAAAAGATCTTTTATTTCCTCACATCCTGCCATCATAGTATTTAACTTAATTGTGCTTGAATGTTAACTTGTCTGAGAAGCTGCTTTTAATTTCAAGCCATCTTGCATTAAGAATAAGTCTCATTAAAGAAATTATTGAGTCATAAGCTGACTTAATAAAAAAATACGGTAATGTTCAAATGAAAATTTATATGGAAAAATCAATTGGTACCTGAGCACAACCCATGGCGTTTCCTGGGATGTTTCCATCCTGCAGGAGCGTGCCTGTTGGGAACACTGCTGACACGCAGCCACGGCCCCATTGGTGTTACAGGGGATTTTGTTGCCCAATGTGGACGCTGCACAGCTGAACACGCAATGCAAGGGATGTGCAATATCCAGCTACAAAACAATTTACAAGCTGCTCTGGTAGTTTAACGCTTCAGTAACTAACCACCCCATGGGTTGTGTCAGTAGGATTTTTAATGATGCAAATATTCAGGATCTGGGTTTCAAGCCTTGTGAAACGGGAGGTTGCGGCTCCCCAGGAACACCCTCATCATCCCTAACCCTTCATCCCAGCACTGCCCTTCAGAGGACATTTTTGGAGCAGTCACATATCACAAAGCCCTTCGACATGAAAACATTTAGGTGAGCATTAGTTACCAATTTTTTTTTCAGCTGCCAAATATTCAACATTCCTGTAAGCCACAATAAACTAAAAAGAAAAATTGCAACAAATTGTTCTCCTTTTTTTCAGGGAAAAAAACCCAAAACTTTCAGCTACCAGAACACTTGGCTGTGAATTAGCTTTTAATTTTAAGCATTCCTACATTAATAGTATGACTAATTAAAGAACTTATTGAAGTCATAACCCAACTAAGGAGAATATAATAATGTTCAAGTGAATCTTTAAATGAAGAAATCATTGAAGTCTGTGCTATGCAGTTATTTTCTGCATAGTAGAGGCCACATCTATCTGATTTCTTTCCAAAACAAAAGTCTTTCTTTTAAAGCATAAAAAAATCAAGAAAATTCAAGTCTTTTTGGTTCCAGGCCTTTTTCTCTGTTTTCCAGCCAATGAAGCTGTAATGTGGAGCGGCACAAACTTGCATCCCCAGTCTTGCTGGGGGTGTGCACCCTTTGACATTACTGCCCAAGGCAAAGATATACTTTGGAGACCCTCCATTTACCACTTGGGACCTAATTTCACCAACAGAAATACGAGCCAAACACGAGAGCTCAGCTTTCAACCTGCAGCATCTTCTGAAAAATCAGAGCCCAAGCTATAAACTAATTTGCCCACAAAAGGGACTCTTGATTGCTCACCACCCACCACCATTTAAATACACAGGGATAATTCGACTAAATAAACATATTGGCAATGGGGAAATAGTTTTCCCTGCTGGTTCATATCCAACTATTTCAAAGAAAAAGAAGAGTCCTCAAAGCGTGATACTCCCTCCTCATACATGCGAGTTTAAAGAGCAAAAACCATGCTGTGAGAGCATCTCCTCAGTGGGCTTAATTAAGTGAATTTGCCCAGAGAGTAATTACCGCCACACGAGAAGGAAGAGGAGGAAGCTGCCCAGAGTAATCGCTGTACCTCCTGCGTACTCCAGAAAGATATACATTTCTCCCCCCAAACCCCCACCTGATGTTAAAATGCGAGAGGCAGCTTGACGAGCGCCCGAGCTATGGAGGATCCCTGGGAAATCGCCTCTTTGCCCTGTCACGTCCTTGATTGCAGATTATCCAGTGGATGGGCTTTTATCAGAGTTGTCCCTGTACTGACTTTCTGCTGCTTCTCCATCGGTTCAAAGCAGTTATAAGCTTTCTATTTTCTTCTCTACCTGCCTTTCTTGCAACACGTTGCCATTTTGCTTTAGCTGTTAAGCAGCAAGCCCAGTGCAGCTTACACAGAGGGCATCCCAGCAGGTCTTCAGGACTCAGCATGGCCAGGTCAGGGCTGTTCCAGTCCAGTGCTGATGACAGTCTCACTACCAGGGACTAGAGCCCTGCAGAGGTCCCTTCCAACCAAAACAGCCCTGAGTCTAACGTCCAGTGTCTCTCCCTCTCTTTCCCAGCATATCCCTAAGGCAGGGCTGACAGCCCCTGACTTGCTGCTGTTAATGCCTTTCTCCAGGCTTCTCTTCAATCACAGAGAGGAGCAGGAAAGTTAGGAGAAGAATGGAAAGATAATGTGGAGGAGTGGAGCATGAAATTCCCTTCTTCGTCTGGGGCTCAGCCAAGGGAAGATGTCCCAGGCTCTCCAAACGGCAGCACAATCAAAAACATAATGGGAATTCAGAAGTTGCAAATACATCAAAGTCTCATCTTCGCAGCGTATTTCTCATGCAAATATCTGCCTGGCTGTGACGCTCAAATGCCACTCAACACCTGATCGCATCGGCTGAAGATAATGACTCTTTTACTTGGCCAGATGAAAGGTTTGCATCAGCAGCTACACAGCTTAGCTGCTCCACTACCACAGAAAATGGAGGTTTTTCTGAAATCATGTTCTTCTTTTATTTTCATCTCCAATTCACAGCTTTGGGTTTGTTACAAGGCTTCAAATGAACATGGGAACAATTTATCCTCTAGCATTAGCCACCTGCAGAACTCATTTCCATTTAGGAAAGACTAAAAAACAACATGTGCAGCTGGAAAGTATTATTATATCTGATGAGATGCCTCCTCATCCCAGCAGCAACAGCGCTGTGTTATCTCAACAGCTCAGAAGTGGAAAATGTACATCCAGATGCCTACTAAGGGATCACAGATGGTCACTCTTGATCATCAGTCTCCGAACTCAAAGAAACATTTTTACACAAACCCGAGAGTGAGAGAAATTATTCCAGGAAGAGCAAGAAGAATATGAAATACCAGGTGCCAGCCAGGAGCCAAATAACTTTAATCCTAAAGAACTAAGCAACTTTCCAAGCCCATCATCGTACTCTTCTGAAGAATCCTGCTAAACTCTCCCCGCAGCTACCCAAGTACCTCCTTCACCTGCCCGCTCGCTTTGAAAAGCCCCACTCTTATGGCATGAGTAAAAAAGGACTTCCAAAACTGGAGGTGCCACAAGCAAAGAAATGGCATCAACCATACGCCAAGGCCATCCACAGCCAGAAGCGCATCCAGCCACCTGCAGCTTCCAGTGACACAGGCAGACAAGTATTCACAACATATGTCAGTTTTGGCTTTAATTTCTTTAGCTGTGGCAAGCTGGTAGAGTCAGGGCTCTGGTGGACAGCTGGCCCTTACTTTAAAGGATGGTCCTTATCTCCTGCCAAATATCCCTGCTTCCCGCACGAAATCAAGTGAAAAATACATTTTGTGATGTGCTTCAGCAGGAATAATTCAAAGACGCATATACTGGTGCAGACACGCTCGCCCTGCACAGGGTTCAATACAACCAATGAACAGGGCGAGTAGCAAGCCTTAAATAAACCAGCAGGTATTTTTTTATTCAGCTCTGCTTTTTCCAGCAGGGCTGAAAGTACTGCCTATTTAAATTCCCAGAGTGGAAGTATTGTCCCAAATCTGGGCTCGTTTTACCTGGTGTGCATAAAACCAGTTCACACACTGAGCCAGGTATTGTTTTATTTCATGTTTGCACAAAGACGGGCGCTAGGTGATGTCTCACAAAGCCAGCACACCTTTTTCCATAACACATGACTTCTTCCATAGACAGAAAAATGCAAAAATCTCCTTATCTCTACATTTACTTATAATAGTCTTTACATGATGGTTAACTAATTATTTGCTTTCATTTAAAGTGGTAGTGCTCTAACTTTATACTATGCACGCTCAAAGAGCGGGGGGGTTTTGTGAGTGGGGCCGTACATAGCCTAAGGGGGGTATTTTAGTATGTGAATTAGCATATTTTGCTCACCGTTCAAGTAATTTTCTCTGTAGCTTCTTCAGCAGTTTTGCTCTCCCTGAGCTCACCTTAGGATTTCCTTGTTTTGGCAGATTGATGGTGTCACCCTGTTCTTTCAGGGCCATGTCTGCCGTGTTATTCTTTGCTTTTCTTGATTAACATTTCCCTTGCAGCTCCCTCTTCATTCCAAGATAAGCTCGTCAGTAAACACTTTCTTTCTCTTTTGACATGATTTCTCTTATCTGCTTAAACAATTAATTTTAGGTTCAACAGATGGAGAAGACCCCACTTGCATGAGCTGATATAGGGTTCACCATTCACTCAAGACAGAGGTTTCCCAAAAATTCATGTTATATGAAAAAGGCGCATCCCGTAACTGGGATGTTTCCAGAGCTGGAGCACAACAATTTACATTAAAACATCTGCGGGGAACAGCTCCCACAGGAGCTCCTGAAAGGGAGATAGATAAATGCTGCCTTCTAAAGCAAAACTAATAACCGTATTCTCCCCTTGGCACGTGCTCCATCATCGAGCACTTGGGGAGCCCAGTAAGGGGGCCTGAAAGCCAGCAGCGAATCATGTTTTTCTCCAAAGTGCTGGTACCACAGAGAAGAAAAAGTAGGGACAAAGAATTGACCAGAAACAGAGAGAGGCAAAAGGAGGATTTTTGTATGAAGTTTTCACATACAGATTTTGTATTACACCTACGGTGCATGATTTGGGATCATAACAGATTCTAGGTACTCTGGGAGACAATCTCTTTCCTCCTAGTTCCTCTTGCCACCAGCAGTATTTTCGCTCACCCATTGGTTTGAAGTCTAGTGTCCCTGAGGACGTTTCACCCGCCTAAACCCAGGGTGTGGCTCCTTCCAGCTCCTCGCACAGCTTTCCTCTGGATTTAGGCAGATGATGACGAAGACAAGGGCAGTTTCTCTGCTTTTCTACAATGCATGGCCATGGCGGCTAATGTTGCTCAGCAACAGCAAGCCTGTATTCAGACTCACTGAATATTGATATTTTAATATTAATACTTTCATATGGCTTTCTCTGCGGCTCCTTGCCTTGATAAGCCATCTGCTTTCCTCATTAATACAGACACTGCCCAGATCCAGTTTTCAAACCATAAAGCCACGTTTATTGGAAACATCAGTGCACAAAGTTGTGCACTAGGGCAGCAGACTCCTCATTACAAGCCAGTAATCTGGAAAACACTGATTTTTCAAGGTAAACTGAACTGACCTTCAGTACAAGCAAGCACAGTCAATCTGGCAGGCGCAGGATAAAACAGACTCCTTTACTCATCCTGTTTCAAGGCTGTTCCCCCCCCTACACAAGAAGTCCCTGTGAAGTTGCTGCAGTGCCATGCAGCAGGACAGGCCAGGATGGACCTGCTCTGCCTGCAGAAACACAGGGAGAAACCACCAAGCCCTGCTTCCCTGCTGAGCACCGGCAGGTATGGCTCTCGCTGCCCAAACCAGACAAAAAGCATCTCAGATATCCACATCTGTGGTTTCAGCATCACCAAAGGCCAGGTGACCTTCTAGCATCATGGGGAAGATCAGTAGAAGGCCTTCACGCCCTTCTCCTCCGCGGTGTGGAAGCCCCTGGGCACACCCATGAGTGTGGCTAGTGGCTCTTCCAGAGACAGCCACATCCTCTGCAAAGTGCCACACCACCTTACGGCCACAGTGCAGCCCAGGGTGTAGGGTTTACAAGCAGACCTGTTCACTGGCATCCTTCCCACCATGACAGAAGATGCCAAGTTCAGCTTGGAGCAGCTCTCGTGCCTCAGCAGTAAGGTCTGGGCCTTACAAAGGCTACTCCAGCTCTGACTGGGAAGGGAAAAAAAGGACAGCTGGCACTAAATACTAACTCCTGATTGATTTGTCATGATGCTGAATGCCACAGGTGGGTGGCACACTTTGGGGAATAACAGGCCCTCAAAAAGCCTGGACCTGCTCCAAAAAGGCTGCGACACCCGAGTGCAGATGGCCTGCCTGGCAGCGCCTCACAGAAAGGTGGTTGCCATAGTGCTCAGCGTGAGCGGTAATTAGGGATGTAACAGGAAGACGTCTCTTCTCTAGCCGCTGACCCGCAATGCAATGGCATTTTCTTTGTAGCAGTAATAAACCTCGTCAAAACAACGCAAAGAGGCTATTGAACTTGCTAAAGAGAATCTCTGAAATCCAAAACCATCAAAGCCAATGTATGGATGCAGCAGTCAAAAGGATCTCTGCCTCCGTGACCCCATCTTGGCTGCTGGTCTTCTCCTATGGGATCCATCCCCGCCTCTCCCGGCAGAGCCCCTTACCCCCACCACGGTTTCACACTCACCACGCTCCTCGCAGAAACGCTCTTGGTGTAACACAGCATGTTATTTGCTTCATTTCTCATTTCTAAAGAGTCCCACACGCTGCTCTATTTCAAGACCAGTTCAGCTCCTCAGGCCCTTGCCTGCCCTGCGCAGGCCGCCATGCAACCTGGTTTCCCACCTACAGCTGCAGGAACAGGTCAGGAACAGGACGGCGAAGACCCCAGTTACCTCTCCCACACCCTCAGAAAGTCCCAAGCTGCAAACCACCCCTGATGCAGGCCAGATGCTTTATTTCACCAGTGGTTTCAAGACAACCGAAATAACACTTTCTGTAGGGTGAAAGATTTGGCAGAACAAAACTCTCAGCTCTAATCATCAACGGCACCAAAAAAAGAGATTGAATATGGAAAAAAAAATGAAACAAATGTTCTGGATGCTGTTGGAAAACAGGCTCTAAGCTCTCGCTAGTTAAAAGAGAAATAAATGTCACTTTGAAAAAAGGCAGGGGCATTAAACTGGCACCTATGGAGCACCAGACATTTGTTTGCTCATTCATCAGCAATTGCAATATGGCACGCCAGGCTGCCAGCCGGCGCTCCGCTGCCTCGCGCTGTCGCACAGCTCGGGAGCCAGGGTCCCGGTACCGCCGATCAGCCGGGCTGAGCATCAGTAAGGCTCTGCCCTTTTTGCCCTATTGCTTCTAGAAATTAATATTAAAATGCAGCATAAAGGTATAATTTTCCAGAAAGTGCCAATCACAAATCCAGACACCATGGAGAGCAGGAGAAGCCAAAGGCAGAGGCGTCTGAGTGCCACTCTCTCCTCCTGCTCTCTGCAAAGCACAGCAGCTCAATTGTGGGCAAGGGGATTTTTTCTTTTCCCCCTCCACATCTGATCAAGCCACCCAGGATTTGCATGTTAGAAGCAAAAATTGGTGGGGTTGTTCCTGCCCACAGAAGAAAATTGGGGGTGATCAAGGCACACTCTTCTTGTGTCTCTCTTTGTACCTTGTAAGACCCTTTCACAATCTATTAAAAATAATCAACGTCATCTCTCTCTGCTTTGTCAGAGGCAGCTGGAACCTCTAACCACTCACTCACAAAAGAAACACCTCTTGAAAAGCTCATAAAAACTCAGAACAAGATGACAACACAACAAAATGCTTGTTTATGGCACAATTGATATCCTGAAAAATATATTGATGCAGCACACTGATTTACTAAGCTTAATCCAACAGTTGGTCTTTAAGCTTCAAATAAAACAGAGATTTAGTAAAGTACTAAATGTTTTCAAGTCTCTGTGTGTGCCAGATCACTAATAAATTGCATCTATACCCTCAACCTTTTTTTTTTCTTCTCTTTTGGCTGGATGACTTGATCTTGAAAATACCACTCTGCTCACAAGTACATGAAAGAAAAGAGCAGCCAGGTTTAATTACAGTCTAGAAGTAACTTAGCTGCTGGGAGGGATGGCACTTCCGAATTTATTAAGTTGCTGATTATTACACACAGGCTTGGGTCCAGTGTGTATATACACTGGGTCATATCAGCTCTTGTTTAATTTATCCCCAGTCAGTGCCAGGCAAAACTGGGACTCTCATCCTCAGAAGAACGGGCTGTACACGCCACAGCCAGCACGGGGGTGGCACAGGCAACCCCCTTTTGCTCTCAGGGTATTCCCACCAGCTCCGCTTCAGAAACTGAAAAAACATAATTTTTGAGATCGTTCCATCATGTTGCACTGGGATAATTGATTATTTAATTCTGGCACCCCTTTCCCATGAAGAGCCAGTATCCTCAGCCCGTGTCCTGCATCACTGCCCCCTTTAAACCGAGTCCTTCATCTCTCGTGCATTTCACGAACAGTTAGTACAGCAATTGTCTGAGGTAATAACATATCAATTTTGCTGTCAGGCTGATCAAATTGATCAGCCTCAAGACAGACTTAAATACCAGCTGTTTGTGATGCATTTGAACTGCTTTGTAATGTCAACTCTATTACTGGGATAGTTACTGTAACTATTTCAGTTTTGCACAATAGGGATCCCCTGTTTGCAGAAAAACATATATAAAAAATGCAGGAAGGAAAATAAAGGTTTCAACCTATGATGCTCATTTATGAAATCACGACGTAGCCCTCCTGCCACGGGGTGCTCCATAAAATGCTTTAAAAAAACAAAGAAACAGAGAGATGCCCAGATGGGCTCCCACCCACTGCTCCGCCTTTGAACCCACGCCTGTTTTCCCAGTCTGGTCAGTCCAATAATATTTTCCCAGCTGCTTTGTTAAAAGCCAACAACACCCACAAGCATGTTAAAGCCTAAGCAACACTCAGCCGGGACCGCTTCACGCGTGCCCTGCATACAGAGAGCAATCCTACGGTGCCACATGCCAAAAGCAAGACAGGCATGGGAACATGGTCATACCAACCAGTTACAAAGGTGGAAAAGATTTACATGTTCCTAACAGGGACTGGAAATCACTACCTGGGTTTCGGAGCAGTACCATGCTTTGGCTGAACACCCTCATCCCTCCGGGCTTCTGGTGTCCCAGTCCCCCTGAGCAGAAAGCCAAGGGATGCTGTGATTTCTCTCCTGCGCAGGGGCAGGACAACAGCACTAATAACTCTCTGTGGCTTGCAGCAAAGCTATACTTCAGCTGTTTTTTCATGGAAACAAACTTCCCTCCACTTCTTGGCCACCTTGTTTCCAGCAAAAGAAGTCATTTATGCATGTTTTGAATCTCTCATTATTTCTTTCGGCTCAATTTTCAAAGCAAATCATTGAAACAAATAAATATTCCTTCCTTTTTTGGGGGAGGAAAAAGTCTCTCAGGTTTATTTGCACAAACTGCCAACAGTATGAATCAGTCCTAAAGGGCCTTTTGTGATGAATGAATGTTTAACTTTTTGCCTATTTCTACTTGATACGGAAGCCTGGACTAATCTGATTTGTACTTGTAATCTCTGTAATACTGAACTGCAAAAGAGGCAGGGGAAAAACTAATTGTTCAGAGCTCAGCTGAACGATTTGCTAACTGCCAGAAGCCAATGGTAAGGCATTGAGAGTATGAGTTAAAATTAAATCAGCTTCCTCCTCCTTTTAGATTTTGCAGGTGTCTCTGTTGTCACCAAAGTTTTATGTAGGAGCAGAAGAAATCAGAGCAACTAATGTGCAGGGTTGGGAACGTAACAAACAACTGGCAGGGAACCAGTAAAAGAATAGTAAAGCAAGAAATCCCTGTACTCTGCTGCCTGTATTTTTCAGTATCTTTGTTTCTCATGTATTATCTTCTCTTGCTACTGAAAAGCGATCTGGAAAACCTCTCCCCAAACTCAGTCCCAAGGCAGAGGGCTTGCTCTGCCTGCCAAGGAGCAGCTGGGGATGTTTGCTGCTCCATCGTGTGCCCTGTGCACACTTATTCAGAAAAAAAAAACACACGGATAATTTTGTAAGACCAGAGTGTAAACCAAAATCTACAATCTCTTTGAAAGTCCACATGACTCAAGCACAAGTGGCTGATCAGAATTAAATATCTTAGTCGCTTCTATGGTTTAATGCAAGATCTTGGCGTCTTTCCATTTCCTAGAAAATAAAATTTCTCAGGCCGAACGGCCCTGCACCGCCTGAAAAATAAGCCATCCAGCCCCAGTCCCAGCTAGAAAACCCTCTGGTGTGACACTTTTCCACTCCATTTGCACAGGTAAACCCTCCCTGTTCCTTGCCCTCGGCAGCAAACACCATCCCGCTGCTCCCAGCTCCCATCTGCCTTGCTGCCAGACTAAAGAGCCTCCTGCAAAGGACCCTGCCGAGAGGCTGCCTGGGAAAACCCCTGGGAAATATGATTAGAAATAGAAAAACGTTCTCAAACGTTTTTTTTTCAGATAAGTTTCTGTGCAGCTTTTCTAGTTCCATGTTTCTCCCGATTACCTTCCCAGTGAGGGATTTGTTTTAAAAGACCCTTTTCTTTGGAGAGCCCAAGATGTTTTGTAGCTCTATCAGCACACAGCTGCTGAGCACCAGCTTTGGCACCAAGTATTTCTTCACTTAAATTAAAAGTAGAGCACAGTACAGCATAAGTGACATGTCGGCACAGGGAAGAATAAGCTAGGACTCAAAAAACATCTTCCACATACACAGAAAGAACAAAATCCAGCAAATGCCCAGGCTCTTGAGAGCCAGAAATTACAGCCAGACATATAATTTTTGTGCAATCATTTTGTCCCTTTCAGAAGAGACAAGAACTGTCTCTTGAATCAGTTAATCAAAATCTCAGCTGATTATACCATACGTAGTTTGTTTCCCAGAGAGCTAATTGAGAACATTCAATATTCAAAAATTACATTGGTTTCAATGGGCACATCCATCTCCGCAGTGTGGGCTTCAGCTCCCAGACGAATCTGGCACTCCGCTGAATCAGGCTGGCAATGCAAATAGCCAAGATTAGGGAGGGGGAGAAAAAACAGGAAAAAAATAGTCAATCATAATCATCATTGTTCCTTACCCAAGAAGAAGTAGTAGTATTTTCTGTTCAACTTTGAGAGGAGTGGACTGCAGAGGCCTGGAGAAAAGCACAGGCAGCTTGAGCTAGAGGCCACAGTGGCCTCTATCAGATGGAGTCTCATCACACCAAAGGGCACCAGACCTGATGTAGGCTGTGGGAAGGCAAAGCATCTCAGAGGGTATTCCTGGGGGGGATGGTGGTACCCACACAAAGTGGTAACAACAGACCTTTTCCACCAGAGGAAAACAATTGCTGGAGCAGAAGGGCAGCAGGCTGCTGCACGATCAAAGGTGTCCAGGTCTGGAGCAGGGTGGTGTGCTGGAAGCAGGGTCTTAAGAACCTCATGTTCACTTGTGACAAGGTGAAGCTCCGTTTCTGCCCAGGTTATCGGCTGGAGCACAAAGTGTAGCTTTAGCTTGCACACATCAAGCTTCCTTGAAAGCTGTTCGCTGCTTGCTCTTCACTTGGGGACAGATTTTGAGCTCCTTTGCCGTTGTCTCTGGCCCCTCCAGAATGTCACATTACTCTTATACAACACCAAAACAGGAGTTTTAAGAGCTTCGAGTACCACTGAGCCAGAGAGCTCCAGGGCTGCTATGGAGATGTCTTCCTTTACCTCTTTTCGTGGGGAAGAGCATCAGTCTGGACCCCTAGCTACACTAGGAGCACCCTGATCTAACGTAAAACAATTTTGATCTCCAAGTATCAACACAATCAAAGTTACAGAGAAGGAAAATTCACCCCTGCAAGCTATCAGCCCAATTTCGAGAGTTTTTGAGCCTTGCAAATGCCCTGATGATGTCTGCAGAGAGCGGAAATCAGATAACACCTGGGGGGATCTTTCTTTGCTGAGTTAGAGGAGGTTCATGTTTTCCCGTCCATCCCCACCGTTGCCCCTCCAAGTCTCGCCCGAGGGAACTGCTACGATGGGCAGGAGGTGGCACACTGCCGGATGTGGTACAGGCTGGAGGACCCAATCGTTTTTGGTTCTTTGTTTGTCACAACTCTCCAGCAAAAGTGACAGTCTGGGGAAGCTGTGAAGGGCTTCTGAGAAGAGATACTGCTTCTGTTAATTATCCTACATGCACACTCCAACCTTTTCTAGTGTTTGCCACCAGAGAGAAGAGCTCATTTAGAGATGGGGAAAAAAAAAATAAAGCAATTAAAATAATAGCTATAAGCCTAGCAAAGAGATAATAAATGACAGAGCAGCAGAATGTTAATGCCATGTTCTTGGCTCCTTGTGAATGGACCTGTACAGCTTATCGGAGAAGTCCTGCTCCAGTGAGCAGATCTCTCCCCAGAGAACTGTCCTCCGCGACTATGAAAAATGTACGAGATAGAAAAGGAATTTTTAAAATCCCCTGCCAGGACTAAATTAGTTTGGTCAACAGCCATGCCTGACCTCCTGCGGCTTTCACGAGGACTGAGAGGTGCTCCATCCTTCCAAGGGGATGCAGAGCGGGTAAGCACAGGCCCAGGGAGCTGGAAGACCATGAAGCTGTGGGTCAGACAAAGCAAGTTTTGTCCAGTAGCAAAGGGACATTTTGAGAGGGTTTGATCTGGTCGTTCACAGCCCTAAAATAGTTTTACTTTCCATTTGTGATGACTTTTTCCTTTCAAAACTGATAGGTATCATTAGAAAAGGTAAGAAAAGGTGTAGATTTCTTCAAATATAACAGGGTTTCCCAGGTGAACATCAACCTAATGTTTTATAAAGCCCTAATCTGCCACTAAACCAAATATATATGTATTTAAATGTGTGTGTGCATATCATATACATAATTTGTGCGATTCCAGCAGCATTGATATTAATAGTAACATATCATTACCTCCCCATTAATCTTCAGGCAGCTCCCCATAAAGCACTACTGAAACGTCTTGAAATAGCAGCTAAAGTCAATAATGAAAAACCACCTAGCAACACCTTGCTTTTGCCTCCTGCTCCGGCTGGGAGGGAGCAGCCAGTGTGAGCAACGGAGAGAAAAACGCCATTTGATCATCGTTTTTAAGGAAAGTAGGTTTAGGAATATAATTTTGTCAAAAAAGGGTTGAAAACATGACACATTTTGCATGTTTGTGCTGTCAGATTAAATAATCGGCAATGGTGGGACTTACAGTGCAGTTCTCACACCCTGCTATGGATGGCAGGCTCTCTTAGGGAGATAGCCTGTAATAAAACCCCAGGGTGGGTGTTTGAAGCCCCTGCCCACATCACATCATCAACCTCCTAGAGACATTTCCCAGGCAGTTAAGAAGAAGGAAGGAGCCTCACTAAGGTCCCTGGGCTATTTTGGGGTATCCCACTTCAGTTAAGCATCCTGCTAACCGTACCTTGCTGCCAACGAGGCGTTTTGTGTTTCGCTGGGGAACTGTAATGCCCAAGACAGAAGCACACAACTTCTGTCATGATGGACTCCCCACAGCAGCACAGCTACTCCTGCATCCGTAACCCACCTCATCTTTCCGCTCATCTGCCCAACTTTTCTCCTTTCCACCATCTTCCCAACTAAAGCAAGTCAAGAAACCAATACAGTTATTCATTTTGTCTACTCCAGTAAGGCAGCTCCCTGCTCCTAAAAATACTCTAGGAAATTGAATCAACATTTTGTAATTTAGCTGGTAACAGCAATTACTAATAATCAGCAGGAACAATTTTCTTCATTTTCTGCTCTAGCTGTAATGTAATTTCAATAGCAAACTTCGTTTTGCACACTAAACAAATATGATGGGCAATACAAAAAAAACACAGATAAAATGAAATGTCAAAAACCAGCTTTAAAAATAAACAAACTTCAAGTCAACAGCAAATAATTGTAATTCAAACAGCCTTTTGGAAAGATAAGGTTACTATTCTTCCTGTGTTCCCCTGTAAAATGGAAAAGTGCTTAAAATTCAAGGAGTATTTTCTTCCCCCAACTTGATAAATTTGCTGTAGGTGTCTGTGCTTTCCAAATCCATAAGCAAGCACCAATTTCACGCAAGGATTTAACTTGGAAGGGTGACCAACTCATTGCTTTTTCTTTCAGCCAAGAACAGCAGATGCTACACTGCTCTGTGCGAGCATCAGTCCCTAACGGGTATTGATGACTGGATCAAGCCAGCTTGGCAACAGAAAGACACTCCTGCGTTGTGGGAACTCTTGCCATGCTCAGGAGCTGCTCAGCAAGACGGCGCCTGCCAGTAGTGCTGTTGCATGACATTTAGAAATGGCACGTTTTCTCTCTGTTTAGTTTAGAGGAGATCTCTTACTAAGGCTCAGAGCAACCTGTAGATTCTCTACAATCCCCCAGCAAAAACTGACTGCGATTCAATTTCCCATTTCCAGAAGGCCAGCAGAAATAGCCACACACTAACCCCCACACAACCCACATCCTTTCAAAGGCCAGATGAAGGTTGGTAAGCTCAGGCAATCCTGTAAATTCTGTCAGAAGAGAGGCAGGTGAGCACCCAAATCCCAGAGCCTATGGAGAGCCCCGCTGGGAGCATCACCTGGAGCTCAACAGACAGACCTGGAAAGCACAAGGCAGCATCTAGTGTCTATTGAAGAAGAACCATCAGAAGGAACGGACCATTCTCAGCTAATTTTAGTAACAAGATTACTTAAGTTCCTTTGATTAATTACTAACAGTATATACCAATCTGACCTTTGGCATTTCTGATCTTGGAATCAACTCTGGGAAGTACACACATTGGAAAGATAGGATTTTTGAGAAATAGCACATTTACTTTGCTTTCAGAAATGTCTTCAGCAGCAGCCCCTGTACCAGGTTGATGGGTTTTACATCAGCTGTGTTGGTGCCAGCGCACTCTAGAGCTATCACTGCTTTCCAGGGGATATTTTGGATGGGTGGCAAAGCACACACCACACACATGGGCAAGACTCAATCTACCCGCTGCCAGAAGGCTTTATAATTAACCAGACTATTATTTTTTTAAGCACTTACTGCAAGACTTCTCATTTGAAATTGGATTTTCTTTTAATCTGCTTTTTGGACAGATTTTTTTCTCTCTAGAGGAATAAGAGTGACATTGGAATATGATTCAAAGCTGGATTTCGTTTGCATTTCCAAACAGACTAAACTACTCAAGCTTTTGAAGACAGGTTCCTCCCGGAAGGAGAAAACCCACCAGTGGGCTCTGTCCTTTGTGCCGGTGCCCAGTGCTGTCACCAGCTGCTGGCCGGGGGCCTCCCACTGAGGCCCCTCAGACCCCATGGCTTCATGTCATTCCCAAACACCACCAGTGCCAGACACTTGTCAGGGGGCTCACAAACCTCTCAGACCCTGCCAGAGGGCTTTTGACCCTTTGCCCAGCTTTGTACGGACAGAAGCACAGCCACATCAGGCTGCTGGGATCAGCGCAGGGGCAAAGCATCAGCAACAGCAGCTGCAGGGCTTGGGCTGCCCTCCACACAGCCCAGTTCCACCTTGAAGTGAAGTGGGCTCATTTCTATTAAGTGCTAGAGTGATTGCTGCATCAGGGGATGTTTTGGATGGGGGTAAAGCTGGCATGGTCCAAGTGCAGGGGATACAGAGAGATCACAAAGCGACAAGACCACAAATCATTCCAGTTTGTTGTGTGTAAAACAGGACAACACTTACAGAGATTCACACCGTTACCCTTTATA
This sequence comes from Ardeotis arabs, assembly GCA_011801015.1. Lineage (NCBI taxonomy): Eukaryota > Metazoa > Chordata > Aves > Otidiformes > Otididae > Ardeotis > Ardeotis arabs. The sequence continues at coordinate 36,893 of JAAGAY010141999.1, forward strand.
GCACAGCAAAGCTTTAGATAAAGTGGAGAAGCTGAAGAGCCATTTCAATGTCCTCATGGGTAAAACTAAGCAGCATTTCAGATGCTGTAAAGATCAGGTTGCACTAAAGAAAATGGCCTGAAAAACCCACCAAGACAAAGGAAGTCACAGGGGCCATCACGATGAGACACAAACTGGGCCGAAATAGATATTTTGCAAAGTTTTGCAAAGCAAGTTGCACCTCCGCAGCCTCTGTGGTGCCTAGCTCTCCAGAGCAGCACTGCCCACGCACACCAACGCCGTGGTCCAAAGGCTCTCTGAAACAGGGCCATGTCAGCACAAAGAACTTACTTGGTGTTGTCAGAGTCAATGGTGTGAAAGAGTTTCTCAAGTTCTTCTTCATTGAGTGTCCCATCAGAAAAAAATGCCTGGAACTCCTCCAGGGACAGCTTCCCGTCATCTGCAAACAGTAACACAGCCGCCATTAGTGAACGGGCAAAGCGAGCGGTACAATAACTGAAAATCAAGGGTTATGTTCAGATGTAAAGATTCAGACCAAAAACCATCTCCAAGTGCTTCTGCAGAACTGGCCCTACATCAACGCAGAGCTCACCGCCACAGGGTGGGACCTGGCAGCACCATAGCCAAGTGAAGCTTCATCGCTCCTGGGTAGGGATGCACTGGCTGTCAGTGACTAACTGGACTGTTAACCCAAAGCATGACTCAAACCTAAAGAGGAAAAGCCTGCAAGCTTCATCCTAAAACTGAATTACATTTAAGAAATTACAGAGTGTTTAGTCTACCATATGTTCAAGTGATGCAGGATGCTCATTAAGGGACATGTAGCAGATAGGCAGAGACCCAACACTGGATTTAACGACAGACCCACCCATATCTTTTGCCATCTCCATCCAGCTACATCTTCTTCAACACAGAGCATCTCCCAGCTCTGCACAGAAATGCAAAATAGCAGCTACCAAGCACACCAAGACAGATCTTGCTGCAGTTATGTTTAAACACACAAGGGCTGTGTCCCCTTCATGTTGTGCCTTTTCTTCCAAAGGGACCCGATGGCACACAGAACCCGTCTGCCCGGCCATATGGGCTACAGCTTGCTGGCTGCCTTTTGGCAAACCTACCAGCACATGAAGGAGCCACCAGGCAGAGGTTTAATGATGTTCTCCTGGGCACCTAGAGGTGAACTTGAAGGAATTTCAGCAGCAAGCTCCAAGCTCATCCTCGAACATTTTCATACCAGATCCGGCCAGAAGTGCACAGGCACTTCAGCAGCCTCCAGCTGTACGAAGCGGCCGCACAGACAGTTAGTGCTTGGGGGAAAGCATCTCTGGTCTCGACTCAGAGATCCAAGAACAACATCCAGATCTGAAAATCCGGCCATACACTTCACGTATTATTTTATATATTGGTCCCAGCATTAGTTTAATATTAGCCTTACTACAGTCTGCTTTAACGACCAAGAAAGAAAAAAATATTATCAAATCCATATACAAGGCAATACAAGCAAGATTCCTTTGCAATTCTTTTTTTGGCTGATAAGGTGACAAAGGTTTATGCCTAATGGTTAAATACGGAGCCTTTCTTCATGTGCTGTGGACAGGTACAGCACAGCTTTAAAGCCACAGCTGGGAGTGAGGTCTGGAGAAAGCTCCTGTAAAGAGGTCCAGCATCAAAGAAACAGGAGAGAGACTAAAAAACCTTCAATTTACCTCAAGTTTCTTGTTCAGGTCACTGACACTGTGCCCTGATGTGCAGCAGTGCCTCTGGGGGAATAACTGCCCCCAGTCACATACTGTTCAGAGTCTCTCCATTCACATCCACTGGATAGATCCAACCTATCCGTATTCATAGACTGGAAACACTGCCTACTTTGCAGTAGGAGAATGTATCATTTATTATTTAATCAAATCAGTTATAAACCCTGTTGCTTCTCTTTCAGGAAATGATGCTAGAGCAAAAAAAATAAGCAACTTGCCGCATACACATCAATATTTCTTCCCCAACCTAAATAAGTCTGCTTCTCCTAAAACATACCTGCATTGCCAAATGCTAACCCAGTTTCCCTTGCCTGGCAGACAAATTTAGATCAGTGATAAATTGAGTCCAAGATACTTATTTAATTGGCAATTACGAAAAGAACACAGCAGGAGAACAAAATCTACAGAAACACTGGGTGAATAGAGCACCATTTTCAGAGCACCATGATGGCTTAAGAGAGCACTCAGCTGCCTACATTGTTTTTCTGAGTTCCTTCCCCAAAATATGACCTCTTTGCAGTAGGCAGGGTGCAGAATACGAATGCACAGCTAAGACAGTGGGTCCCAGATTCACTCTCTGATTTCGATCACAGAAAACTAAAGCATCTGGCGGGGGGAATATGCTTCAACAAGTACATATTGCCTGAAGCATCCCACCAGTATCGCTTGCCGGGGAACCCACTTTTGCCAATGGAGATAAAAAGTCTGTGCCCAGAGCAGGAGCCCCATCCACACCACTCATCTCCACCTCTGCACGTTGCACGACTGGGTAAGAAGCTTCCCCCACAGCACCCCTGTTTATGCAGAATCCTCGCCAAGATCAAGGTTTGGTTTCTTTTGATTCTGATGGGCAATGAATATTTGTCTTCAAGCATCAAGATCAAAAGGATAATGGTGTTTCTGTCCCAGGAGGGCTAAACAGTTCCTTACCTGGGGTATAATTCCTGCAAACCTTAAATCAGTGCTTGTTCAACCTTGAAATCGTCCTTCCACATAGAGGACAGGTAGAATTAAATTCCCAGGAAAGTCTCATAAATCAACTTACTGGGAAAGAGAAACTGCAAATCAAGCGTTTTTTTCAGGACAGTATTTTAAACCAAATTTACAGCTTGCTCACCTCTGAAAGGCACAAAGATGTTTCTAGGTTTAAGGAAAACCATCTTTTTCCTTTACCTAGTTTATATCTTATAACCTGTCTTTCATTTTACTCTTGCTTGATTTTTTTTTTTAATAGTAAGTGCCAGGCTGCATTTTTGCTGCAGCCTCTGAAGTATCGGTGTTTAAAATTTGTGCCAAAATGCTGCTCTGATTCCTATCTTGCAGTCTCCAGAGTAGCAGGTGAGTGCAGGGAGGCAGGTACCAACACGTGCCAAATATTCATTGGCATTTAACAGCCAAAGTAATATGGGATGGGCAAAGGATCTAGAGGAAGGAGGAGGTGACAGCAAATTTTATTTTATTTTTGTTGTTTGGAAATGCCACAGAATTGGTTGCGTCCTGGCAGGAATTTGAATAAAAGTACAAATTTTACTGGTAAACAGTGCTCAAGATATTTATCCCCCAACAAATAACACCACGAAGTACCAGTCACCTTAAAGCTGATCATTATTTAATACAAGCTGGAATACTTGTCTGCAAACACAGAGAGCAAAAGCTGTCCAGAGCAACAAGATAATCCTCGAGCTGCGTATCTGTAAATTGTGAATCAGCCTGAAAGCCACAGGTTGCTGGAGCCCATCAGGCAAGGAAGCCTTCAGGGAACTTGGGCGATAAGAGGAAGCAGACCAGGCTGGGAACTGGCAGCTGAAATTAAAATGCTAGGAAATCCTGGGCAAGGAGGATTGACCACAACAGTACCGACACCAGGTCCACCCGCCGGCAGGTGCTGTGATAAGAGCTGATGGAGATGCTGCGCTCCAGGAGCGGCCTTATCAGGAAAGACACAGAAAAGCAAGCTTTTTCTGAAAGTGGAAGTGTTCTGTGAAAAACACTTATCCAAAGAATGGATAAGACTTCCAGAAACCTGCTTTTCGGTGGAAGAGCCTGGGTGCGAGAGATATAAGTTCTCCAAATGAACCGTCAGGCGTCCATACCAGAGTGGCAGCGTCAATCGTCGGGCTCAGCCTCACCCATGCCCTGCCCTGCAGGAGCTCGTCTGGAGACACGTCAGCCCTAGGCAGCTGATAGGAAGGATAATAGAAAAATTGAGATTCCACACCTCATCTCACTAAAAAAAGTAAAGCTCCCATCACTTTTAAGATCTAGAGAAATCTTTGTGACTTTTTCCTCTGGACAACCACATTAAAGGCAGGCAACCTACTTTCACCTACTCACCCCGCTACCCTTTAAACCCAGTACTTGAAGTCAACCCCTAAGCTGGCAGCGAGGACAAACATCACCAACTAGAAATCGTCTACACTGGCACTGATCGGCCGAGAAAAGAGATAATCAGGCCACGGCTATTCTGCCATCATTTTTTCCTGAGAGAATAATCTTTGTATTACGTTAGCTTTTCAAAATAATTCAATCACAGGCAAAGACCCAAGCACATGACTGGCCAAACGGAACTATCAAAGTGACAGCTAACTGAAGAGAGAAGGATATAATGGAGAACATCAGAAAGCCCCAACTGGGATTTTATTATTGCTCCATTTGCTGTCATGAAAATCTGAGGAGTCTAGTGGCGGCTTTTACTCCTTCTAACTCGCACAATCAGGCTGTTCTCACCCACAAAGGCAGCCAGGATTTAAGAAAAAAAAAAAAATAAAAAAAATCAAACTAAGATCATAAATTGTCCAAAATATAGGAAATCTGATGGCTGAGTTTTTGTAAATTCACTCAGCGATACAAATAGCTTAAAGCATCTACAACATAACGTCACTGTTCTGAGCCCAAGTTTGCCAAATCCATTTTCAATTACATCAGGTTGAGACTTCTCATATATTTTATAGCTATATTATTAATATATTTCATTACTTATTTTTATGACTCAATAAGTTCTAAAATGCTTCAAGCCCTGCTTAATGCGCAAGTGCCAGCAGAGCTACGGGTAAGCAAATTGGATTTTACCGTGGCCTGTGAATAAAAATGACAACTAGACTTTTTTTCTTCTTTCTTGCTGGGGTGTGTGTGCAGATACACGAGCCAGCGAGAACACAGACTGCCTCCTACCCTGGACCCTTCATCCAGCCCCGTTGGAAGTCAGCAGGAGGGTTTTATTCATTTAAATGAAGCTGAATATAGACTTGAGTTTTCAGTCCTAGGCTGTTAGGAAAAATTACCTCCAGGTCCACAGAAGTGATGTACCAGCCAAAGAAGAGGTGCATTTACCGCAGCTACCTCTCTGCTCCCACGTTCATCCACAGCTCCTCTGCAGCCAGCTGAAAATTATCCGCCCGTTTCAACTCCCCTACCCCCGTGTTATTTCAGGGGCAACTGAATTGGGTTGGAAGCAGGCCTGGTGATTCACCACTGTCTTTGGCTGAAGCTGTGAAGCCACGGGAGCTCTGGGTGAGGAGCACAGCCCAGGTTTTGGTGACTCCTGACAAGGACGGTGCCATTGCCACTGCAACAGGGCCCCTGCAAACATCTTTGCTAATGAAAAGTAACACACATCATTAAAAGCAAATTACTAGAATTATAGTAATTTTCTAGAGAAAGGAACTTATAGAATGACTCCAAAATAACCTTTTTTTTTTTTTTTTTTAAAGTTCACTAATGCCCAGCCCAGTTCTTTTCACAAGGGTTGGTACCACACCAGGCGATCCGCACAACTTGAGAGACTGACTGATGTTTCCATCACAGTTGACGATCTCTGTTAGAAACACCCCTGTGTGTTTCCTGATGCTGGTTGGGACTGCTGATGGGACCAACTGGTCCCCTTACTCCAGGGCAGGCTGCACACATGTGCCAGAGCCCAGCACCAAATGCCACAGGCAGCTCTGCTTTCAGCATCACTGTTTTCCTTTTGCCGTGTGTTAATACAAACCTTTGGGATTTTTTTGTCTTCCCAGGACATCTTTCCTTCCTATGCTCAGCCGAGGGCTTACAGAAACACAAGCTGCACACAGCAAATGACAGAACATCTCTCAAGAAGGCAGCCAATACCCCTCCCTAGTTCATTTACCCCAGTGATAAAGATGAGCTCTTCTTTAGTAATTTGAAAGTACTTCTCTCTGTATCAAAGCATGGAGTTCTCCAAACAAAATATTTGCTTAATTTGGGTCTTTGCCTTTCTGTGCTGCAGCAGATGATGCAGTTTTGTGGTACGAGTGGAACTGGTGCATATTCAAAATGCTTCAGGGGCACTGATAGAACAGGACTGAGGCTCCTTTTTGTGCCAGGGTTAACCTTTCATTTCCATTAAGAAGGGGGAAAAGTGACTTTAGTTTCAAAATGACCACATCAGTCAGCATTAGATGTTGAGGAGTGACTTAAAGCCCAGTTCTTGTCTAGGATGATGAGTATGCATGTGCCAAGCAGAGGACAGCTGGCAATCTTTGCCGTAGGACCTGGCCTGGGGAAAAGTGGGGATTTCCACTGCAGTCAGAAACCTGCACCTCGTCCTCCCCAGAAATAGCCTGGGCTATTGCTGGATAGCAATGTCCATTAACATGCCAGAATGTTCCCCAAGCTGCTCAGCTGTTATCATCAAATCAAGCCTTTTATCATTCTAGAATTAGAAGTAATTTTGAAATTATTTTTAATAGCAGCTATAGATAGATATCAAATGTAGGCTGGCAGGCAGGGAGACATGCAGGAGTGATATACCACATGTCCTCCCGCTGTCTTTTGTGAAGACTCTGCTTTTTTTCACTTTCACAGATAATCCTCACCCTGCTGCAACAAGCTGATTTAAATAGGGGTTTTTTTTTCTGCACTCTCCAAATATATTGACTTGGATGTTTTATCAGAGCTATTTAGGAGTGTCTTCCAAAGAAATTCCCAGCTATTGACAAACTAGATGCTGGGATCAGACTGCCCCAGGGTGCAAATAGCCTGGCCAGGTTCAATGCAATTGCTGCTTAACAGAGCTTGTAACAAACCCTACCCAAACATCTAGAAGAGGATTGGGGCAGAGATGCCAGCAGTCCACAAAGCTTTCCTAATCCACCATTTTCCTGTGGAAAAGAGGAGGTAACCTCTTTCAGTCTTCCTCTGGCTAATTAGATTTATTGCAATTTATAAAGAAAATCAGTGTCAACTGCTGATTCCAACACATTTGCTTCATAACCGTGGTGGCACAAGAAAATACTGAGTCATTCCCTCCACGTGCTGCTGCTCTGTCATAATTCGTGAAAACCGCAGGAGAACTGGCCCCTGGGACGCTTTGTACATGAACACGTCGGTCTAGCTCAGGGCAGACTAGTGGGAAAACATTCGGGAAAAGAAACTGCAGCCTGCAGTAAGCGACCTCCTGGCAAATAGTTCAGGTGAAGAGACAATACCTGAACTCTTGATTGGGGTCCTATCTTTGGGGTCCAGCCGAAGCAGCCGAGAGAGGCCGGAGGGGAGGCAGCACAGATGGACGCGCACCAAGGGTCAGTGCGGTGGCACACAGCAGACCTTAGGGCTCCTCTGGGCTAAATACTACAAATATATTATACATAATAAATAAATAAATATAAAGAGATTGGGGACATACTTTCTCCACTTTTCTTTGCCCTCTCCATCAGCCACAGAGGAGATCTCCGTTTCCAAGCTGCTACAGCCATCAGCAGCCCCAGTTTAGCTCCAGACATACAACTGCCACTGCCTCTCGGTTATTTTTCATCTTTGTTGGCCTCAGCCCGTCTCTTTTATATTGGGTGCTATTAAATGGCTGACTGACTTTGAACCACCACAGCTCTCTATCACCTCTGATTTATTTGCCCATCCAAGCCGTTTCCCCTGCGAGTTATGCAAGCACAAGCCACCACGGTGAAGCAGCAGATTCCTGTGCAGAGCTGGCAGCCTTGTGACCCAAAGAGCCCAACACTCTCTCCCAAAGGCATTCAAACACCTGCCCTGCTCTCTCCAGCATTACTCAGCCCCAGCTTTCCCTCTTATCCCGAATGTTGTCTTCCTTTTCCATCAATTTGCCTTCAGCATCTTCCCTCCCCACAGTTCCCACCTTCTTTTCCTTTCTGAACTCCAGTTGTGGATGCAGCAGTACAAACCTAGGAATTCTGGTTTAGAAAAGATTTTACCAACCGTTGATCCCTACCACTTGACTGCCAAAGTTTCTATTTATTGCCCAGGCAGTCTTGTTGCAGACCCCTTCTTTAGTCCCATTCCTGAAACGCTGCATTTCAGGAACACCATGAAGCTCTCCTCCACCAAACCCTCAATAAAAGCACAGGGGCTACTGACAGCCTATCTAAACATTTGATCTAAAGGAGAAATAAAACAGAAAGACAGCACAGCTTGTCATTAATACAAGACCGCTCCATGCTCCAGCAACCCCAAAGCTGTAAATCCCGACTTCAAAACTTCCTCCTTCCATTTAAGGGAAAATTCTCCCGAGGAGACTTTGCTAAAAGAGAACAGAACCTGCCTCCTACTGTGCCCTAAAAATGACTATTCTGCACAAGAAGTACTACAAACCACAAAAAATACACAAATAGTGGCAGAAAAAGCGCCATTTGGATACGTATATTAAAATATTAAATAGTATATCTGCTATTTTTCTATGCAACCAATAGTTCATTCCTATGCATCAGCAAACCACAGCACTATACGCAATTCCCTGCAAGGTTAAGTGCTGCTTTGTGTGCACAACAGAGGTGGCCTGGGAATCACAGAGATATTTAAATCTGCTACTGAGCTCTGCCACCATCAAAGCAGAGGAGCAAGTTTATTTGGGAGACTTTTTTACCACTCCCATCACACACTTCAAAAGCTACACGTGTTGCAAAGCTCTTGCTCTTGCCACGCCACAGTCCCGCTCCAGAGGCATCACACCGAAAAGCAGAAAGCTCAGGGTGATGGGCAGGGACAAAAAACCATGGCAGCACTCAGTGTGCTCTCCTTCAGGTCTCCTACCACTCAAGTTTGCCCTTAAACAAAGTTTTTTCTCATGCATATCTCTCCAAATGACCCAAACCCATGCCAAGCAAACGCTCCAAGCCATGACGTAAAGAAGTGTCTGTAAAGTCTTCTTCCACCTCTCATCTCCCATACACAATCGTAAAAGGAATCTTTCCTGGCTAACCATCTTCCTCCAGCATCGAACCACTGCCTTGCATGCAAGCAGTGTGTGAGGAAGGCTGCATTATAGATGTTGAATGGAGGAATTAAATTAAATTTAAAAAATTGACTTAATATCAATAGGTAGCTGTAAATAGACAAAACGCATGATCCAAGCTTCTGGAAGTCGTGCACCTTGTTGCTGACTGAGAGCACACAGCTCCCACATTTAACACAACCTCTCCCTCCTCCAGGACACACTGGGTTCAGCTCTGACCCAGGACAGTCAACTTCCAGTTGTGAAAAGCAATTTTTCTACCTCCTCTCCACCTAGCCCAGTGCTCCGTGCTCCTCAGTTCTTCTCCTGGCTGAAGATGGGGCCCAAGGAAGCTCGTGCACTCCTGAACTCCAGGTTACCTTCATCTTATCTGAACAAAAAGCCTCTGAGAAGCTACCATGGGTAATGTATTGCAGCGTCTCTTCTCTCCAGGGTGGCTGAGGAGACCACAGACACACCAGTGCCTGCTCTCCTGCTACGTTTGGCAGCAAAGAAGAAAACAGAGAAACCTGGGTTCCTCTGTATTTACAAGAGAAAACATCACCTCTGGAGCTTCTCAGAGGGTTGCTTCATTTCCATCTCTGTGAGGGCAACCAAAAGCTTCGTTTTGCTGACAAGCAGATCCTAGAGTTACAGCTCCCTCCCGCACCCAGCCAGACCGGGACAGTAGGACTGATAATCTCAGGAAATCGTTGGAGCAGCCACGGCACAGGCACGGCAGCTCTGATGCAGCTGTCAGATGTACTCTGTATCCCACCAGATTTAGGTAACAGCTCAAAGAGGAGGAGTGCCACAAATCAAGTTTTCAAACTCAATCATTAAACTTTGGCAGAAACATCAAGAAAAGTGAACCTGGGATGATGTATTGAGAAGCTTCTATCAACATGAAGCAGAGGCCAGCGCTACCAACTCTAATACATGCCAGCTCTGCAATAGCCTATTAAATCCAGATTTCCTGGAAAGCTCAGAAACAGGCACCAAACAGCCCTAATCCCCCCCTGCTCTTCATTAACCAGCCATTCCTACTAGTTTTTTCTTCTCTAAGGAGCAGATTAATATTTCAGAGTGCCAGGGTAGGGTTTGCACTGTTTTCAGCTCATTACATCCAGCACTCAGCTTCAAAAAAGAGGGAGAGGCAAGAGTTTGAGCCAAAGAGGACAAATTTAAGAAAATGCATGTTGTTGTCTATCCAAAGTGCGGTCCTGGTGTGGCCAGGGCAAGGAGGAAAAGCGCTGCTCCAAATGACCTTTTACTGCCACTAGTAAGAGGAAGGCAGCGGCATCGTGGCTGCTTTGGTGCTGTAGCCGCTGGAGTTGTTGACTGTTGACAAATTAGCAGCAAATTACCATGGATTAGAGAGCTACAAACTCATGGCTTTCTGCAGTCCCCTGAAACAATATCCAGATTGCATTGGCAGCATCAAGAGTTTTCCATTCAGCTAACAAGCCGCGCAGAGATGGAGACAGCAAATTAAACCAGCTCAAAAAGCTGATCCCTCATTTGCACTCTCAGAAGGCAGAAAAAGTTACCCTACGGCGTTAGCGTTGGCAGCATAGGACATTTAAGTCCTTGTGCCAGGACTGACAAGACATTATTTGAATGGCAAATCAGAACCTGCATAACTAATAACTTACTTCCTTGTCTTAACCCCTGGACTATGAAGTCCAACATAAGCCTACAACGTTGACGCTTTAGAACACGAACATCTCGTTTCTTGAAACCTAATGGTCTCAAAATTCCCATTGAAGATGTTTCAGGCTCCATGTCGAACTAGCGATGTTCAATGGTCCCTCTCTGAGAAACTCCTTTGCCAACAACAAAATCTTCTCTACAAACTTCTTTTTTTGGGGTAATCTTTGCCTCAAGACTCAGTATAAACAAGAGCCAGAGTTGTCCCTCCCCACAGGATGCTCTCCTGTGGGTCTCCAGCGTCGCCAATCCCAGCTTCCCATGGAGGGCAGCCGAGCGAAGCCTTTCTGAATCTAGCACAGTGGCTCTTAATTTTATGCTCCTGCTTAATAAGCTTCTGCATTTCTTATTTATTCTCACAAATAAAAATGCAAGCCCTACGCTCCATGCCTCCAGCTATTTGTCCAGGGCAGGATGGTTGTCTCAGCTCTGTCAGAGATATTTAACATCTCTAAAGCAAACAATGCAGATCTTTTCCACGCTCTTTGATCTGTTTGCTTCAGCAAACCGGCTGAGCAGCACAGAAGCAGAACGCTCCTGCAGGGAAAGCGCATCTGCTCTGAAAAGATTGCAATGAAAAAAAAAAAAACAAAACCCAAATATGTTTTTCTGCTTCAGTGAATCCAATGAGCACATCTTTAATCACATACTTCTGCAACTAGCTTTTAACAAAGCTGCAGCATTAATATCTTCTCTGTCTATTTTTTGTAGTTGGTTGTTTCAAAAGTAGGTTAAAAAAAAAAAAAAGGACTCTTAACAGGCTTTTTGGTTTTAAGGAAGGGGAAAGATATTTGCTGTGTTTTCCACAATTCCCCATGTTGTAAAGAATGGAGAATAAAGTACAAATGACAATACCCACGCCAAACAGGCGCTGGTTTAACACAGCGCTGCGAAGGCTGAGGCAGAGCATCCCCAATGCACGTCTTACGTGCTGCAGTCTAGATTTAATTGCAAAAGCAGCCAAAGCCTGCTAGTATCGGCAGGAAAGGCAGAGGGGACGTTGTGTACCAGCCCAAGGCTCTTGTTTGAAAACACCCCAAGACCCCTTCCCTGCCTCAGCATTTCTCAGTCAGCTCCTTTCAGCCCCCATCACCAGCATCCTAGCCACTGGCTCTGGGGCTCAGCCCAGTCCACTTTAACTTGGCTAAACTAAAATGAGGAGACAAAGCCATTGGAAAAATACCCGCAAGTTGGTTGGCGTTTTTTTTTTTTTTCCAGGGGAAAATGGGGTCACCTGGTTTCTCTTCTTAGAGAAAGCTTTCAAAGCAACATCTGAAAATCCCAAAGTGTTTCAGTTTAATCCTGACATTTTCCCCTGAACACTGACAACAGCCTCTCAATTTTTATTATACTTTTCCACAGCAAACCTGAGTAAGGTTCCACCGAGTGTGAAAAGAAGATGAAAAACCCTCTAGTAGAGTTTTTCATTGAAAATTGAGAACAGTGAACGTGCAATCTGCCAAGGGTGACCAGTGCACGGGGGCCGTTGCCTGGCCCAGGGCTGGGGAAGGGTCCCCCGGCTCTCTCATCCAGCCCTGCTGCAGCTCATCAAAATGCTTCTCCAGGAGAGCAGGTTTCAGAGCAGCCTTTCTGAATTTTTAATGCCATGTGCTACTTAGCTTTTGCTGAATCCACATTTTCTCTGCACCATCTCGGCAGTGCCCGCTGCGGCTATGCGACCTGCAGCAGCACACAGTCTTTCCCAGCATGACTGAAAACACGGGATCAGCTGGATCCCAAGGGAATGCCCGTTGACACCGCTCGTATCAGCGCGTCCAAAGCCACCAGCGCAGCACTGCGTGCAGCCTCTGGCTCTCTGCCCTTCTTTGCTCTTCAGGTTCTCCAGCACTCACCGCGATGCTCAAGAGTTTACAGGATAAAACACGCTTGTTCAAGCTGTCTTCTCCTCCCCTGAGCTCTGGTAACAAAATTATTGGAATCTTTTTATAGTTTAAAAAAAAAAAAAAAAAAACCAAACCAGAAACAAACAAAAAACCCCCCACCAAAACCCAACAGCACCTTTGTGATTTCACAAAAGTGCCGTCCCAGGAAACACTATACAGGCTACTCATAGGAAATCCAAATTGTTGATTTTTTTTCCCCAAAGCTGGGGAACACAGCCCTGCCCTGTTCAGGTTGGAACTTGCAAAAGGTTTAAAGATAACCAAGAAAGAAAAAACCAGTAGTCACTCCGCATGTGGAGATTTCACCACGGGTTGCTTGACTCAGTGATAGAAATGCTTGAGGGAACACTGTCCTGCTTTGAAATACTCGGCATTATGAACTTTAGCTAATGGAATAGAAACTGTGAAGTTTAGCCCTCGATGATATCTCCTGTGATGTTCGATCAAACCTTCCTCGCGTGGAGGAGGTGATTTATTAGCAGAGATTGGATCCATTTGAAGCAATAAGCATCCTGGTGCAGGAGAAGGCTCATCCAAGAGCTTCTTCAAAGGAGCAGTTTACAGAGATGTTTTGTCTCCCAGCACTAACAGCTCACACGTCACTGCCAAACCTGTCACAGCAAAGCTTTTCAGAAAGCAGACAAACGTTGTTGCAGCCTTGGAGGAGCACAGCTCTCCCCAGGCTCTCCTTTGCCTGCAGGAAACCCAGTGAACATACCTGGCATTTCCAGGCTATGAGCACAAGCTGGATTTCTAAACTGGTCCAACACACAAAGCTATGGGTGAAGTTAACAGGGTTTCTGAGCCACCCACTGCTCTTAGGGACCTGCTTGCCTCATGTACAGACATGCAATGTTCGTGTCTTATTTAGGTACAAAAAAAAAAAAAAGACAGACAGACAGACATAAGAATAATGGAGGACATAGGAAATAAAACAGTCTTTACAAAACCATTGGTCTTGGTGAGGTGGTGGTGCTGGTCAGACCTACTGCAAAGCCTCAAGCAGGAGGAGGTAGCGTTGGCCAAGCAGACCATGGGTGTTCCGCTGCCCTCTGCGCCCATCTGAGGGTGATCCGAGATGCAGCTTCCCTTCAGGGAAACCTCAGCAACCTCCCCAGCAAAGAGCGAGGTCTGGCTGAGCAAGACCTGGGTGACTACACAGTTTGATGCCATTGATTCATAGGAAACCTCAGACTGAGGTGACCTTTTGCCACAGGAGATAGCACAACATTTGCTGTTGCCTGCTATTTCCACCCTAATTAAAAAGAAGCTAATTCCAGACCTCATCCCTTTCTCTCCCGGAGCATGCTGATGCGCTGCTGCAAAGAGAAAGGCACCGGCAGATGATCAGCTCGGTGCTTTCCCACCCGAAGTCCCGTGGGATGTTCGTGCTGTGGAATAACGTGGCTCCTACCACAAGATCAGCCTCGTTGAATCGGCACTGAGTGCTGCAACAGGAGCACTGTGAGAAATACTTAATCCTCATTCTTCTTTTATAAAAGGATCAAAATGCTCAGCATGTTGATAATTCAAAGGTTTAGCAGTCCCAATATCCAAGTGTCAGAGCAAAGAAATACATACTACGGGCTTAAAACTTGAATGTTAAAATTGTAGAAGACAGGAGGTAAAAGGGAAAAAAACCTACTTGTGCTACACTGCAATGGCCCAGTCCTGTTCTGTAATAATTTATGAATATAAGAAAACTGCTTGCTTTCATGTTGCCTTCGTTATTCGGTCTGTCACTACATGAATACATTTGGTCAATTCAGCGCATGGCTCTCAGAAAAAGCACATGGGAAGGAAGCAAGTGGCTCCAGCGACCCACAATTTGAGGTTCTTGATATTTAAAAAAAATGCAGATCTGTTCAACTAGCTCATCTTTCCTCCAGCTGTAACTGGTCAGGTTTTGCACTGAAGAGGCCAAGCCTTCAGCCAAGGGAGGCTACAGCTGGGGAGAGCTCACTGTGCTAGGATGGGGCAGGGACACGCCAGGATGGGACACACAGCCCCACATTCCCCAGCTGTCAGCAAGGTGTATCTCTGCTGTTAACTGCTGCCTTGGTCCGCAGAGAGGTCTCCCCTGCCAACAGACACATTCTGCTTCCATTTCCTCCACCCAAATCCACCCTCAAACTACCGTGAGGTCTCTCTTCGCTCACTTCCCCGTTTTTAGCTCTCCCAGAGGGAGGACAAATTGGAAAAATATCAGGTATCCTCCCTCATTTGGGTATTGCAAATCTGCCTTTTTAGGAAACAACTACAGAAATTGTCTTCCCAGACACTTAGGGAACACTAGCTCCTGAGGTAAAGGACATGGCAAACCAGTAAGCACAGTCTCTGACTGTATTTGCTTCACAGGGGTCACCCTCTCCCTGCCTGCTGACCTTTAAAATGTCAGGCTCCTCATTTGGAAAGCAACAACTGGTTTTGAGAAGTTTTAAGTGTCTGTGTCCTGCTCCAGCGATGTTTGCAGACAATGCTTTGCAAGAACATCCCCACTGCTTGGTTTTCCTTTCCGCTTCATCTTCCCTGGATCTTGGTGGATTTATCACCTTGTCCGTTCATGGTACTGTTGTTATATGTGGTTGTAATATTCCTTACAATGTACAGTCTCACTTTCATAACATCTTCTCAGCTAACTCTTCTTCCAGTTAAACGCTACAAAACCAATTTCCCGTCTGTTTTCCAACCTAGAAATTCCTTCTGAAAGATCTAAACTCTGCTGGTTTCTGGAGGAAACAAAGCAAGCAACTTGTGGTACTACAAAGGCACAGAAGGAAAAGCAGCCTTGCTTAACAGAGTGCAGCATGTTTGAAAGCCAGCAAACCAGCCAGCTGGAAAAGTAACATCTCCACGAGGAACAGAAAATCCTTGGGAAAGGAAAATAAGTCTCAGCATACTTATTATTATTATTAGCAGATCAGGTGCAAACTTGGGTTTCGGTGCTGGCACAGCAGAGCAATACATAACTGAACCACGACATGCCTAAAGAATACACAGGATCTGTGGGCTTCTGGAGGCAATTATTTTGGCTTAAGGAGAAGAAATCCTGTGTTTACACACTCAGCACCAGAAGTGCCCGAAAGCCACCCATTCTGATCATTATTGATAGCAGTACCCCGAAATCTGGCCCCTTTCACAGTCTGAGGTTAGGGAGCGATGAGTAACGAGGGCTGAAGTGACCTGTGCCCACGCTGTGTCCGGCTGGGTGCCCAACACCAGTGTCTCATTAAAGCAGAAACCTGGCAGCAGGATCTGATCTCGGATCCAAACCTAAAGCCCAAGACGAGTCATTTCTTGAACCTAAGCCGAGCGTGTACCAGCCCTTGAAAGTTTTGCTAAGCAGCAGCGGGAGCACGGCCAGAGCATCTTCCCTGGCAACTGAGCTGCGGCTGGGACGCGGCCAACACACAGACAGGTTTCCCCCTCCGCACTGAGGCTGCAGCAGGGTCACTCAAAGAAGAGAAAACTTTCCACTCCAAAAATAATTTTCAATTATTTCCACCTGTAAAACTTTCTGAAAGCACTGCAGGCTGTTTGCAGAGCTACACGCTACCCTTCCACAGTGCAGACAACCAAGCGCAAAACCAAAGACACTTGGGCTCCCACATCTCACGTCTGTGAACATCTGTTTTCACTCTTCACTAACACATCTTCCCAGGAAAAAAAATCAGCTATTCCTCGTCCCCCAGATTGTCCTTGCTGGGAGTTACAGATCTGGATGTATCATTGTTGTAGCTTCAGACATTTATTTCCCCTCTGCCAGTCACTAGAACAATTATTCCCCCCTCTCCAATGTATATTATCTTTTAATCCATGGATTTTAAAACAGCAAGAAAGATAATAGGAAGAAACAGATACACATGATTTATAGCTGTTCCTGGCCAATTGCCTGAACGCAGGCTGCCAGAACATATTTTCTCACAATTGTCTGGCAAAAATTGCTAGCAAATTATAAGGATTACTTGCAGCAGTGTATTTGTTCTGGATTCAATTTTTGCCTTATTTAATTTTTACAGCTATAATAAACCATCTTCAATAGATAGAGCTGATCTGCAGAAGATACCTAATTAAAAAAGGGGCCAGAGCCCAGCACTGCCCCTCCCTCCCACACTGCTGAGAGCGGAGGACAGCACACAGGCAGCGGGGTGGGAGGCAAGGGCAGTGATTTTTCCTCCACGTAGGATCTGCTCTGCTGCTTCTGAAGGAACTTCCCACGGATTAAACAGAGAGGCAAACACTGGAAAGCCCTGCTACTGAGAGAAACAGCAAGGGAAGCTGTAAGTTAGATTTAGGTGGGGGTGGAAGAGAAAAAACTCAACCTGGGGGTCACACAAGATGCCTGCGGTGGCGGCGAAGGCATTTTAAGGGGTTCTTACGTGCTGGTCACCTCCACCCAGGTGTGTATCACCATTGCCACACTGCACCTTGTCACTCATTCCTAATACATCAGGAGCACACAAACTACATCAGTGGAAAAAAATAAGGTAAAACATGCAGGCTGAAAGGTCTCTGCACCAAAGGCAGCATCGTGTGTAAGTGTTTCCGAGGGAAAGCTTCTCAGCCTGGAGAAGAGAAGGCTCTGGGGAGACCTTATAGCAGCTTTCCAGTACCTACAGAAAGACAGGGAAAAACTCTTCAGTCGGCCCTGTTGTGATAGGACAAGGGGTAATGGTTTTAAAACAGACGGAGGGAGATGGAGACTGGATATCAGGAAAAATTTTTTTACGCTGAGAGTGGTGGAACATTGTAACAGTTTGCCCAGAGAGGTGGTGGATGCCCCATCCCTGGAAGCATTCCAGGCCTGGTTGGACAGGGCTCTGAGCAACCTGATCTGGTTGGAGATGTCCCTGCTCCTTGCAGGGGGGTTGGACTGGATGGGCTTTAAAGGTCCCTTCCTGGCAGCTCATCCCTGCACCCAAGCCATGCCCTGTGCCCGCTGCTATGCGTCAGCCGAGTCCTCCAGAGCCCGCAGTCAGCTGCGCCCATTTAATCTGCCAGAGTACCACAGCCAGCTGAGTCACAAAAGTCCTTTCTCCAAGCACTTTAAAAATTCATCTCTGCTAAAAAAGCAACATGAAGGATTTAGCAGGAGGAATATTGATTGCTGGACCTACTTTGAAACGCTTCCCAGATACAGCAACATGAGATATTAATGAGACAGATCAAGAAGTGCCCTGGGCGTTAAACCCTCAGCGTCCATCAGTTCCCTGCATTACCATTATAGCCGGAGCCTTCCCTTTGCCTCCTACTGCCATTTCCACGCAGAAAGAAACCTTCCTGTAGACACCTTCCTCTCCTGAAACTGGAGCACAGCATCGTGGTAAGGTTGGGCCAGCGCACACATCTCCACGAGCTCATGGCTTCGCTGTGGCGGGGGAAGCACACCCTCTCCCCACCAAACCTGCGCTATTTCCATCCCCGTCCGCAGGTACAGGGCACGCCTGGTGCAGCCAAATCTCAGCAGACCCACAAAGCACTTGTGGCTGGTGCCTCTCAAGGATGCCCTACTGTTTTGGCTTTCTCTGCCCTTTGACGGTTGCTGCCTGCTACAACGAGCGCTGCGGGTGAGCCAGATCACATGGACATTCCCCGCACCCGACCCGAACAAGGAGCCTGGGGTCAGTTTGGGGCTTGCATCATGAACTCAGCAGGGAGAAATGGCAGGGCGGTTTTGCACAGACTGACCCATCCGCATTGAAAATACACGAATGTCACCTTTCAAGTGAAATGGCCTTTAGGATGGCTACAGCAGCGGCTCTCCAGGCCAGCCGGCAGCATCCAGTGATTTCCATTCTCCAGAAAAGCCAGGGCAAAACCCACCGCTTTTCAGGCACTGCCAATAAAGCTCACTTTTTTGGCTAGGGATCACCAGCAGGTAATAGCTCCATAAATATTTCATAGTGCCCTTTGCTGGCTATCATCGTGCCACGTAGACACATTTGCATGCATACCCCAATTAAATCTCTCAAGTTTGGCTCCAGAAAGAAATGTCTTTAAAAATCCTCTTGGCTAATTGAGCGGCCTTTCAAAGTCTCCTTGGGAAACCACAATCCCTCATTCCCGCCCTCCACAACTTGCAACAAGGCCATTAAATCTGTCACCATAACATATCCCATTCACTCCTGTCCAGGCTTAAGTCTCTAATGAGGGCTGCAGAAGAAAACCCACATCTCCCAACCCGCAGAGAGAAGAAGAAAATAAACCCTGTCTTCTTTGGGTTACATCGTATGTCAAACCGTAATTGGTGCACTTCAGAGCAAAGTGGGAGTGTTTTGAAACGCTGCCCTCCAGATCAAATGTTCAGCCTCAAATTGCCAGGCTAAAGCAGTAACCCCTGCTCGACGCCCCCTCCCCACGTCTCTCGGGGACACCTGAGCGCCGCTGCTTGTCTCTAACTCTCTGTGTTAAAGGAACTGAAAGGAGGGGCCAAGTGAGATGGATACAGCAGAAAAAAAGAGCATTGCCCATAGAAATGCTCAGGCTCCATCACACAGACACACAAAAGCCCACCCTATCAGCTGCTGAGGTATCTGACTGTCTTTGATATTCAAATCTATTAATCATCAATGCAGAAATGCCAGGAAGCCTTGAAGGTTACAGCAGTTATTCACTTTTACCATGGGTTCTGCTCAGCAGCTGAATTTTTGAGAGAGTGGAGAGAAAGGCTTGGAGCCACAAGAAGGGAAGGTGCTGGGCAGGGAGGGCAGCCAGGAGCTGCCAGCACAGCCCCGGGGTGAACCGGCACACAAATACGCTGTACAGTCACAGGGCAGCAAGTACTGCAGCCCAGCAAGTGTGCCTGAAGAAGGACAAATATTGGGTGATGATGATTTTTTAATTTTTTCTTTGACTCTGGCTTGATATCCTAGCTGTGGGTTTTACAGCAAAAGGGCAAGGACACAGGTGATGGCCACCAACACCACAATGATTTGTACCTTCAATAAAAAGGAAAGGGCACTCTGCATGATACCAGTTAGGCACCTGAGCTATCAGATACCAGTTGAAGTGTCGGCAAGCCAGCCGCATGGAAGGCCAAGCACTCCATTTAAATAGAGTGACTCTCCCAGCTGTGGACAACCCTCAATCCACCTCCCTGCACTATGATTGCTGCATAGCTGTCAGCCTTTAGCACATGAGGATGCAGCTGTTCAGGAAGTCCTGATCCTCAGTCCAAGGTCTGCTCTGCAGAATTAAGGTGGTCCAGCCAAAAAAGTATAAAAATGCCCCTTGATTTTAACATGCATTTGCCAACGAGAAATGACATGAGAAGAGAAACAGATTCTAAAAACTCTCAGCTCTTCACTTCTGCTGCACAGTGTGCAGCAGTTACCTTCATGTCTTTGCTGAAAAAAAAAAAAAAAAAAAAAAAAAGCAGCTCTGAAAGGGCACAAGCGGCTGAGACAATGATGAAAACCAAATCCTAAGGTCATAGGGCTGAAGGGTGGACAAAAGTACTGTACACATCTAGTGATAGCCTACAGAGCATGGCCAGCAACCACCTTTCACAATTTCTGCATTGTCTCACAATCCATCATCTGGTTCATAGGTTTGCTTATTATCTCAGGAACAGCATGTCCTGACTTAAACAGATGTCATCTCTTCAAAACCATGTGCTGCGAACTTTGCAAGGACTTGGAAGGATAACTGCGTGTACAACAGAGAGAGGGAGGAAATTATACAGGAGTACAAATAACTGAAAACAGAGCCAAATTTTTTTCCTTGTAAATTAAGGTCATTAAGCAGTTTTTGAAGGTGCTTTTTGACTGTCACATGAAATCTAGACCAATCTAACCACAAATATTTATTTTAAAAGACAAATACTTTTTCACTGGTTGTCTGATCATGGAATAATCTGCTAGATTTACCCATACCGAGAAAACCCATACCCATACTGAGAAAACCCAGTTCATCACAGCGTTTTTCCACGTATATGTGGGCAGCTGCTAATACTGTTTTTGTTACGCAAGAATTATAAATATTCTCACTTAGAAGTAATGATTTAATTTGAACACACCAGTGAGACGTGAATAGCTCAAGGTTTTCCCCGCGTGTGAAGAGCAGTACCCACGCAGAAGGTAATTACCCAGGTCTGGAAGACAAGTGGCTTTTGATGAGCAGCAGCCCATTACCACAGGGACTGTGAGGCTCCTGGGAGCTCAAAGTAAAAGTATAATTTCAAAATAGGGGCACAGCTGTGGAAGGAAGAGTTCTGCATGCAAGAGGAGGCTTGTTAGATGTTTGGGTTTTTTTTTTATTCAGGTACATAACAGGGAGGTATCACGGCCCTGGCCTGGCATCTTTTTAAGATCTGACAAAGCACCCAAAGCTATGATGTCTTCACTTTTCTTCCATGATGCCTTGGGTGCCATATTATTGGGGTCCCAGTTGCTTACTACCATTCAAGTCCTGTGCAAGTGTATTTTCCAAAAGGGCCTCGAATTGATGAGGGAAGGTGGGGAGATAAGTACTTTGAGTCTTAAAACCACCTTGTGGACAATTACCATGTGGGATTTAACACTGGGATATGCACACCTTTACTTAGACAGAATAACAGCATCAGTCTCCTTTAACAAGCTCCTAAGTGGCTAACAGGTATTTGTGTGCACCTATTTAAAGGACAAGCGCTACCGGGATAGGAATGGGCACCATTCCATTGCCCTTGATGGCTCTTCACCAAGAAGCCTTTTCCAACCATGCACTCACACTGCGCTCGTGCTTCCTTTTTCCCTTTGTCAGCTCTGCTACGTCCCCTGCAGGCCTTCAGCTGATCATCCAGATCAGCTAAAAAACAAAAACTCCCCTCAGCATTGGCACTCCAGATCTCTGTGCTAAATTTATAAGTTAAATGAGTTTAATTCATGTTCACACTTCATTGCAACAGCAGAAGCTATCCAAGGCAGCAGGGGCTGAACAGCTTCATTCCCATCCACACCTTCCCTAGATCTGATGAACTCAAGGGAGAAGGGCAACCTTTTGGGCCAGTTCTGCGTGCAGAAGTCACAAGGACAGCAGCAATAAGAAGGTGCCGAGTTGACGTAATCACGATATTCATTCATCCCTGGTCACCATCCAGTGAAATACTGCACCACCGCCAGCTCCCCCTGCCAATTCCGCCACACAGAATTTTTGGCATGTTTTCTTTTGCATCTCTCCTCTTCCACGGCAGAGATCCAGAGGGATCACCTAACCCCGAGTGCCCAGCAAGCCAGCCCCATAGATGGAGCAGCCCAATGGCCATTTCCATGAACAAGATGTAGTAATTATGGCAAAAACTCAAAACTAAACCACTTAGTTACACTCAAGACATGGGAGTTGGGTAGTCGCAGTGACTAGAGATTTCAAGATAATAAGACTCCAGTTTTCAGAACGCGATATTTCTATATTGAATCGTTAGCAATTAGGCTGTTCTGTCAAAATAAAACCATCCTAGTCTTTCAAAGAGAATCCTGGGCTATTTAACTTATAATTGATGAACAGCTTTCTAATGAGAGGATTAAAGTACACAGTAGATAATTCAGATGATTGACAGCTCTGCTTCACCAGCCTAAACCAAGATGCCTCTGTTTTCCTACCACATGCCAATTAAATGATTAAGTATTGTTTACTGGGACTGGGAGGATTACAAGACAGTAGGTGGATTTATTAGCAGAGAAAGGAAAAACACTCCTACACTGGAGAAAAAGATTATTTTGAATGACTAACAGCCATGCCCCTGCAAAGCATGGTGAGAGCAAGCCGAGTTACTCGCTGTCAGAAGGTTACACCCCAGCCCTTCTCCCTTTTTCGGGCCATTTGCCAGTTTACCCAGCTATCTCCAGGGTGCACATCATTGCAAGGTGTGCTGCCCAGAACACTTGCTGAGTTTATCATTATCGATGGGGAAAAGGTTGAGGACTTAACGCACGTTAGAGACAGAATCTCACTTGTCTGGAGCAGGAGATCAAGATGTCTTTTAATGAGGAAGAGCTGCTTCGTTAGCAGTCTCTCAGTACACATAGGCATGGAATCAAATCACCTTAATACAAAGTACCTGAACATGGCAGGGACAATGATGTGTTTTCTCATCTTGAGCCAAGAACCTCCAATTTTACACGAATTAACAATCATGCTAAGGAGCTTTAGAAGGAAGAGGAGGAGGGAGAAGCTCTTGAATTCACACAATCAGGCTCCATAGTTACCGTGTCTGAACCAGCCATGTTGCTTTAGCATAATACGTGCCATTTTTACCAGGCTGGGAGAGAAAGAAAAAAAAAAAAAAACAAAAAACCAAAAAAAACCCACCCCAAAAAACACAAAACCAACACACCCAGATGCTGAAAAGATTTCCAAATTTACAACCTCTTGACTGTAGGAAGCTGCGCGTTAAATAGACAATTCCTTAAACTCACAATCCCTCCTTGGTCTCTTAGGTGACCCTTTAATAATCTGATCTCTGGAAGGCAGAGGTTAAATGAGATGTTCTAGTTAAACTAGACAGCAAGAGCTGAAGTATTCTTCAGATCTCCTCCTCAATTTCCTACACAGGTCTATAAGAGAGGCTTTATCACAGCCGAGGAAAAAGAGAGTTACCAGTTCTGGTAAAGCTGCCAGCACTCCCTGCCCCAGGAGCTCTCTCCCCCAGTATGGCACCAGCACACAGCACCGGATAATGATTTGTCTCAGCTGGTTAATTAAAAAGAGCAAAGTCCCTGCCACACGAGAACCTCTGCAGATGTGGAGACAGCAGAAGCCTGTTAACAGAGTGAAATATTTTGGGAACCTGCAAGCTTGTGTTTTCAGCAGCCTGGCCAGGGCTCAGGGCCCCTTCCTGGGATTCTGACAAAAATCGATAAAACGTCAGATTTTCGTTTTTCAGCAGAGGGCTGGGTAAAGCACACAGGCTGCCTGCGGCGAGACATGAAAGCGTCAGGCTGATGCTTCCACTGTTCCTCTAAGCTGTACCAGGTACAGCCATGAAGAGAATAAATTTCAACAAATCGGTAAATTAAAGGCCAGGATATCAAAGAGAAAATTGCAAAAAGAAGAGATCTCTAGGGATATTAAATACAAAGATATTACCTCTGGCTCTGGAAACCTCTGAGCCACAGCTTGCGGGGAGCTGTACAATGGGAAATATTCCTGCACATCTCCTGCGGCAGATGCCAAGAGCCGCGGAGGGCTGAAGGGGCCGCTGTGGGGAGCAGCCCTGACCCCAAAAGCCTGGGGAGGAACACACTGAGCTAATTATGAAGAGTGGCAGACTCTGCTGTCAAGAGTTAAGCAGACATGAGTGGCTGCTGAAGCTGGCTACCACAACCAGCAGACGTTGCCTCAAGAAAAAAGCAGCATCTGGAAAAATATAGGGAAAACCATTGCAGGACATACAGTCCTTTAGAAGGCAGCCGCAAGATCACAGAGACAACTCGAGTCAGTGGGACTGGAAAGCAGCCGCACCGAGACTGACACATGCTTGGCCATCTTGTCTTGCAGGAACCAGCAGGGGGATAGAGCTGCTTTAGAGACAACTTTCTTCAGAGAACATTTGGCCTTTATTAAGGGAGCCAGCTGTGGCACCTCTTCTGCTCAGGGGTGTGGGCCTCCTCATGACCCTGCAAGCCCAGCGCTCAGACCAGCTGCATCCTGGCAGCAACAGCTCTCACCCTCGGCAGGCCATATTCTTGCCCAGCACCATCTTCAACAACAAACCACCAATTTAACCACCAGACACGGGGTAGGGCTTGTCCTGCTGGTGCCTGTCCGTACCACCCCAAGCTGATTACGGGTCCTGACAAGCCAGCCCATCCCCTTTACCCGCAATGCATCAACAGCTACAGGGTGGCAGATGCCACTGGCAAACCACACTCATTTTAACATTTTGTGACCTAGGCAAGAGCTCCTCCAATTATCCCAATCCATGCAAGCATCCTTGTTTAAATTTTAATTGGGATACTACTGGTTATCATGGAATAACGATGTTGAGACAAACAGCATCCAGGGGAACACCTGCAAAGGGGTGAACACCTTCTCATCTCTGCACAGCACGGCCAACCAAAGAGATCACTCATCCATAAGCAATGCTCCCCATGGGCACTATGTTACAGGGTCCCTGGTCCCCAGGAAGGTACATCTGCTGGGCAGGACAGCAGCTCCATGGAGAGGCGTTTGGGTGCCCAGGGTGGCCACGGAACACCCTGGGGACAACTCTGGGGTATTGTTCTCTGCTTCTTTGCTCAAATCCAAGCTCCCTCTGGTCGGATGAGCAGGACAGGAAAATGCTTTTAAGTGTCACTCTGTACCCAAGTCACTTGCTGTCTTCCCATCCATGTGCAGTGGAGTGATCCTGCCTGTTATCCGCACGGATCACTTGCTGGAGCCTTATAGAGGGGGGAACATACAGGGAAAAGACCACGGAGGAGCTGGGCAGATTTTTCCCAGGGTGAGGGGCAGAGTTAAAAACAACAGGTTTGCTCTTGCTGATGGAAGCATCTTGTTTGGCCTGTACCTGTTATTCTTGCTAAAACACTGAAGGAGCATTTGCCTGTCATTAGTAACAAAGCGCAAGATTTGGATGGATTTCAACAACAGCAATTTCAATTTCTGCAAAAGTCATTAATTTTCCAAAGGTATGTCTCTCTTCTCAGAGAGCCATCATCCGATCAGACCAAGGGGGCCCAATGACTCATCATTCCCCAAGTTACCACCCATGCCACACAGATTCATGGCCTGCCACTGGCACCCACCAAATACACCAAGAGAGTTGTCACTGGCACCTACCAAATACACCAAGAGAGCTGTCCCTGTGGCAAGAGCTGCACTAAAATTTAACCCCCATGACCTTGTGACGTGGTGAAACCACCAAAATGACAGCTTTGCCCTCTTGGCTGGGTTGGAAAAACACATCTGTCCGCCCCTGGCACGCAGCAGCTCCTTCCATCGTGCTGCAGTGAGCGGGGAACACCAAAGCTTCAAGAGCAACTTCTGAGCTGCTCCGCTCACCCATCCTAGAAAAGCCTTAATATTGCCACAACAGCCAAGACAAGATTTTGCGCTTTGAGTTCTGATTCTTCAGCCCCATCGCAGCTGTTACAAATTTAATTGAGACTAAAACAAAAGTGTTGCATCATTTGACAGAGTTTAAAAAGCAGTCACTGGAAACAATGACATCAAGACCAGGACCTTAAAGTGCATCCTTTCAAGCTTTCTTCAGCAGAGTAACAATTGCTATAGAAAAGGAGAAAAAAAAAAAAAAAAAAAAAAAAAAAAAAAATCACTGCTTTGGATTTCGGCTGCCCTACACAGAGGCTGTAATGGAAATTGAAGTTGGCTGCGGCAGGAGGGAGGCTAAACACTGGTTTAACAAGGAACAGTTTCACTGGCTGAAGTTTGGAGCAGTATTTTCAACTTCAAACAGAGATGGGAATAACTAAGCACAGATTTTAGCCCAGTATCTGCCTATCACCAGGCTTGTGACGGAGAGCAAGTGGCAGGTAAGGCTTCATCACAACCTGGCAACCTCGACATTCAGCTCCACGGGGCAGGCACGCCAGCCAGCAGAAAGCAAGCAGGCAGCATCTCTCAATATTTCATCAGACAAAACCGCCAGGTCTCCAATTATGCAACAATTAAGTGCTCAGGAAGCTGTGAAGTACAACAGCCTGGGTGTCAAGAGCACAAATTCATTTTTCCCTGTAAGCGGCACTCGGGTGCCCAGCCCCGACGCCAGCGCCCCAGCACTCCCTTTCTGCTGCACAACTGCTCCGCTTGTCTAAGCAACAAATTTCAGTGTCTTATTACAGTGTCAGCTCTTATAATCAAATGCCTGCATTAGCAGGGTGTTTACTGCCTGTATGCCAGCCAGCTCACAGCAGCCCTCACTGCCTTGCCCAGGAGCAGTGAGCATACGTATCTACAAGCTCTTGCAGAAAGCGGGTAGGGAAAAACCAAAAACTTTCCCCTGTGCTCCTCTGCACAACCCTCCCGCTTGTGTCTCTGCAAACAAACACCGTTTTGATGCATGATTAATTTTCTTCTTGTACAACAGGGGAAGAATAGAGATTAGCTCTTGGGATTTTAGCTAGGAGCTAAAATTAAATTGCTTTTCAGGGTGGAGAGAGATTCTGGGATTGAAGCCATTGCCTCTTTTCCCCGTAACTACGTTATCTCACAGCAGGGCAGCTCTCTCCTTTCAGGATCCCAAGTCATTTAATGAGGACCTCTGTGTTATTCCCCATCTGAGGACGAGACCAGGCTCAGTGGAGTTGTTCAGCTTTCTACAGGCACAGACCAAAAGCACACATCAATCAATACATGTTGCTCCTTGATGCATGTGTCCAGTCCTTCAGACACCAAAATACTAATATTCACAGACTTGGTCTGTTTTGCAAAGCTATTCCAAAATTATAGAGGTGGATCCTCACTTATCACTTAGCTGCAATTTATTTTTATGGGGGTTTTTTTTGTGAAATTGCCCCAAATCTGGTGGATCTTGCCACGCCAACTTGCACACTAGTATCACATCTGCTCTAACAATATCCAAGTCAAAGAAACGACAAAACCCGTTCTGATGTTTAGACCGTATCAGCGTCAGACCCAATAAATTGAAGGACATTTAAACAGTTAGATGTTACTGTCAGGAAAAAATATAATACTGACAAAAGTTCAATCAAGAAATGCAAAATGTGAATGTACAGACTTACCATTTTTGTCAGCTCTTCTGAAAATCTAGAATTGAAAGAGAGAAAGAAACATTTTTACTATGTTTAACTTGAAAAGGTGAAGCCCATAGCATCAGGACAGCGTTCAACGCCGTGCACAGGGCAGGACCACGTGCTCCAGACCCCCAAGAGCCAATTCAGGCGCTTTACTGAGCTCACCCTTCCCCAAACTCAGCCCATCACCCCCAGACCCACATGATGGACAACCACAGCCAGGGCAGATCATCAACATAGTTGCCTTTGTTATAGCTGGTGGAAAAGGAGGCAGCTAGCAAAATAAAGATAACACAAAATGCTTCCAGCAGTTCCAGCATCTCCCTCACAGAAGCAAGCCAAAAACATGGATCCAACACAAGAAAAATACCCGCTAAAAAAAAACCTGCAACAGCCGTGCAGCCAGCCCAGCCAATTTCTCTAGCATCAATAATATCTCTTAAACCAAGTTTTACAGTTCTGCACCTCTGAAACAAATTATTTACAATATTTTTTTTTTTTAAAGCAAGTTTCCTGCGTGGGAAGGAGATTATATTTAGACTTAAAACTACAGAATGGAGGAATGGCCCACAGAGAGTAATCAGATAGCCCTTTCAGAAGAAAAAAAAAATTGCAATAACATGTAGTGCAATAGAATTTGCCAGGGAGAAATACAGCAGAAACGGCTGCTATTTTTCTGACTTATATTAGGAATAGTCCCCTGACACAACCCAATTAATAGCAAAAGGCTTGTGCAAGGGTTGAAGTCTTAATCGATTCCTGCTAAAAATGGCTGCTAGCACAGGTTTGGCCATAAATTAACAAAAAATTAACATGGTCATAAACTGAGCAGAAAAGGGAAAACATCCTCATTGTCTCTTCAGACCTGACCCTATTAATTTGAGCAAGAGCAGAGATTTTGGCTGCACAAAGAAACTTCTCTGGGGAGGGAATAAAAGCACCAGCAGGACAGATCAGAGTCAGCTGTAAAATAGGATATTTTATTTTCTGGGTCATAAAATCATTACAAAAAAAAAAAATCAGAAGAGAAACTGCTGCACAAAACAAGAAACCCAAGAGATAAATTGAAGAGCAGAATGTGCTATTTAAGTGAATATGGCTTAATTAAGGAGCATTAATCATTCTTTCGCCCAGAGTTCTTCCTAGGCTGCATAGGGGAAAGTCAAAGCTGGACTTTCTGGTGTTCTGCAGCAGAGGCAAACACCCTCTGCCTAAGCCAAACCCAAATGGTGGGAGTCACTAAGGCCCAGCTTCACGAGAAGAGGGTGATAAACACCCTAAAAGGATTAACGGCTTGTGACCACTCCAAAACTCCTGCTTGTCTCTATAATCATGGACTTCACTGAGGTTAAATGTGTGTTTTGAAGGGCCAGCCAGTCATGGCTTGTCTATGAGAGGAAAGAATAAAGCCAGGCAGGACAAGCAGGACCCCAGCAAATCCTGGGGCTTTGGCACACATCACCCACTCGTGCACAATATGCCCTGCCCAGAGTATGAAATTTTCCTTTTTTTCCTGGCTTGGACATCCCAGCTCCTCACTCCCCATGAGCAGATCCAGATGAGGCACTTTTCTCTCTAAATGTCTAGATGCCGATTATTTCTGGGTTGGTTTTTTTTTTTTTTCCCCCTCTTTCATGGCCACATCCTTCTATTACTGCTCCCACTGCTTTGAAACAAAGACATTACATTAAGCCTAACACAGAAGCAGCAATGTCTATTTTAAGGTCCTGTGGGAGATCGCTACCACACTACGCTCAATTGTCAGAGGGAGCACGGAAAGGCAAAAACAATGGGTAGAAGGCAGCTTCAAGTGGGAGGAAGGCTCAGCAGGGCCTGTTGTAATAAGATGAGGGGGAGCAGTTTTAAGTTAGAGGAAGGTAGATTCAGATTAGATATTAGGAAAAAAGTTTTTACGAGGGTGGTGGAACACTGGAACAGGTTGCCCAGAGAGGTGATGGATGTCCCATCCCTGGAAACGTTCAAGGCCAGGTCGGATGAGGCTCTGAGCAACCTGGTTGATCTGATTGAAGATGTCCCTGCTCCTTGCAGGGGGGTTGGAAAGGATGGGCTTTAAAGGTCCTTTCCCACCCAAACCATTTTATGATTCTACGATGGAAAAATCACATCAGCTGTGTTACCTACCAAGGTTTATTCTGCAGGACCAAGCTGTTTAGCTTTTGTTGATAATGAGCAAGATTTATTCTTCCAACTTAATTGGACCCCCTAAAATCTGCACACACACAAAAATTTAAAACAGGACACCTGGAGGGAAAGCAATTTAAGATAAAGTCATCTGTCAGCACAGGCAGGCAGCACATCAGGGTATGAACACTGGAATGAGCATCAGGAGGCTGATAAAGACATAATACACTCTGTGATAGCTTGGTAATGCTGCCAAAAGAGCTGCTTCTGTGAAGACCTAGGATTTATGCTCTAGCTCAGCAAACACAGTGCCCTCACACACACACGACCTGAAGATGCCTTCCGTGCATGTCTTGAATCCATTGTTCCACCGCGGGAAGGATGTAGTGTGGTTTAGGTGAGGGAAAGGCATAAGGTCTGGTGATGGGAGGGAAACCGCAGCCCCTCGCACCTCCTCAAGGGACCAGCTGGGAAAACCCTGAGGGCAACTCAGCACCAGGCTCCCAGGGAGCTCAGGGAAAGGAAAGCTCCAACCAGCTCCAGGAAGAAGGGAATATAAGCAAGGATGCTGCATCATCTCCAGTACACAGGCTGCAAAGCTGGTCCAACCCATGCTCGCTCTCTGCATGCTTGCAGTAACTCCATCGCTGCTATTCTCAGCAGCAGAGTCGCTTAGATTTAGCCAAGGCAGCAGACCAGCAGGTCAGCAAGAGTGAGGTGATGAAATATTGATGCAGAAACACTCTTTCCTACCAGGCCCTCGGCAGTGATTGGCTTCCTGTGCCTCCACCCCAGCCGAGGGCCATCCCCAGCGGCTGAGGGCTCCGCAAAGCAGAAGCCAGCAGCACCACAAAGCCTGACCAGGGATGCTCTTTCCGCTCCATCACCCCCAGTTCTCCAACTGTCAGGGCAACGTGCTGCTTTCAGATGGTAAACGAGAAATTATCCAGTCCGAAAAGTACTACAGCAACCATCTCCCCCATCAGCTATGCTTCGCACGGTGAGCTCACAGGACGCCCACAATATGGGCCAGATTATCCCATTTTATAGGATTTACCCAGGCAATGCATGCAGTTGCTGTCTGCAGCATACTTGTTCCATTTACCAGATGTTTAGATTAGTACAAAATCTACTTTATTTAGAGCAAGGAGCCTCTGTCAAGATTTCCAATAGCTTTTTGAAAAATGTACATTTTTGCTGTACTCTCAAATGGCTACTACAGATATTTGGCTGTTAGAAGTAAGCAATTCAAAACACCAGTGGTAATAAAACTTGAAAAAAAATTGTAGTTTCAAGTTTAAATATTCAGTTCTGTCTTCTCAAAGCTCCTGGATGAGAATGTGAGACACTGGAGGCTGCTTAAGGTAGGTTTTCTTGGCTATTTTATTAAATTCACACAAGCACACCCCTAACAAGCCTAAGAATTATTGCAGAGTTTGTAGAGTTTATTATTACTTCAGCAGGTTGATATGATGTTGGTTTAAAATAGAGTGCAACTGAGTTAGAGTTTTGTTTTCCATCATAATCTTGGTGCAGAACTAAGGATACAAAAAAAAAAAAAAAGAAAAAAATCTAGGTCTCCTGAGTGAGGAAAGCCTATGGGTAAGAAAGTATCCAGATACACAGATATACATAAAACCACAATTAATCTGTTCACTGTGGTTCCTTTCACAATTAATCGGTTCCTGCGCTTCCTTTCTGTTCTTCTACCTGCAAGTCTTGACGCCTCATTTGGAGCTGAGACAAGGTTTTCTATCAGGCGCAACCTTTAGCTCTCTAACTCAAGGTACTGATAGGAATTTCCTCCCCTACAGCCTCTCAGCGTTTCTCCTTCTGGTACCAGCGCAAGAAAACAGCAACTCAAAGCTTTGCCACTTTGGACTACGTTGTTAGACATCATCAGGCTAACAACCTTTCTCTGTGTAGAAGAAAGGTTTGATTTTGGTGTTTCAGTAAGAAATAATGCCATTGGTATGGAAACATTGCCCCACCCGGAGTGGCTCCCCCTCCAAAACAAGGATGCTATGAAGCTTGAGGTCCCGTGGCATTTTCCCCACTCTAAAGCAGATTATTTTTTTGTCTCCTTTCACTCTCACTTTCTGCTTAGACTTTACCTAGCTGTCCTAAGAAAAAGTTGCATGAGAGAGGCAAGCACTGCATTAGATGTTACCACCTTTGCAGCACTGGGAGTTACTTTTTCTTGAGCACCGGCCCTGGGTGCAGCTTCATTTCAACCGCCGCCTTACAGAGCTCGGAAGAGCGGAAGAGAAAGAATGAGCTTTTCTGTGTTATTATGTACCTTGTGGTGAGCAACCCCTGAATGCAGAGAGCCCAGCCAGCCCCTGTCCCTGCTTTCCAGATATGCACTGCCAGCATGACACAAGGGGATGACCTCAAACCATGGCTTTCACATAGGGAGGATGAAGGAGGAAAAACAAAGAGCTTTTACAGCCTTCCTGGTTCACTCAGAGAAGTGAGAAGGTAAAGAGGACACAAGAAGAGGAGTGAATCAACCTTAAAAAAAAAAATTAAAAAAAAGGCAGAAGGAAAAAGGTCAAAGCAGAAGGGGATCGATAAGGGATTCCTGTGGCTACGATAGCTTTGTTGGTTAGGGCTGCACTGGAAATTGCATCACTGATAGAACAGTTGGAAAACAGTGCCAGTTCTTGGATCTACACTTGGAAATGCATCCTTGGCACAAATCAAATCATCTGTATCTTCTATCCAAACACCTCACTCAATCCCTTGCGGCTGAAGAAGCGTAAATCAGATTTAGCCATCTAAGAGAGTGTGCAAGAGGAGCCATAAGCAGGGGAGCTGGATTCAAAATGATCTTTCTGACCCTGTTGAAGGAGGAAAGAGGAAGACAAGGGTCAAAATTAGTTGTCAGCAAAAGACAGAGCAGATCAAAGAGCTTCATTTGACCTGAAATGAATGGCATCGCTTTCTTCGGGGGCTTTTAAAATAAAGCCAAAAAGCAACGCATTGAGTCACTACTGGCAAAGCCAGAAAGGGAGCAGGGATGCCACTGCCCCTCGGAGCGCACAGTCCTGTCACCGGGATGCTCACCCATACCTAAGGCTGGTCCTTATGTCAAACACCAAGCAGGAGCTGAGGTCTCTCAACAGGCTCTCCCTGCTCTGAACCAGATGGGGCCTGCAGCCGCGGCAGCTGACTGGGCCTTGCACCAGCTGGAGTTCACACGCCTGCTGCCAACGCAGGCTTTTGACAATGGCATGAAGGCGGGGAGAGATGAGTAAGGACAGTGGGTAAGTCAGCACTGAAGAACTCCCAGAAAGAGCAATACCTGTCTAGACATGTCCCACGCCTTGGGAGCCATCCACATCAGCTCTGTTCCACACGTGGACCCGTTCACACTCAGCAAACACAATCCGACACAGGCTCACCCCCACATGCGCTATATTCTCCCTTTCATTACTCTTGCGACGTTTGCAGATTTGTTCCAGACTGGAAATGCCACTGTCACCACATGTGGATTTAAGCAGCATCGTGATAGTTTCAGCTTCCTTTTAATAGAGAGATTTTGTCCTCGTGGGTGCAGAGAGAAGCCCAGAGCCTTTGGAAGGCATCTTCAAGCAGCCCAGAGGGTAGATAGAGAACGTAGCATTATCACAGTCTCATGTCATAAACAATGGCTAGACACCAGCTATCTACAGCAAATTACACATGCCGCCCACCCTGAGCGTGTGGCTCTTGCAGACGGAGCAGCCGTGTGCGATCCAGACCTGAACACCCAGAGGCAAATATCTGAGGACAAACACAGCCCCTTTGCTCAACCCCAACACCTTACACTGATTTGATTGACATTTTAAGGGCTGATCATTAAATGCAAATGTAAAATGATGTATTCCAGGTTCCTAGAGTGACACATCACCTCCGCTTGATCTACCACCACCACTGAAGAGCATCTCTTGCTCCCTAGGTTTACTTGCTGCCTGTTTTAGGCAATGCTTAGGACTTAAATATCTTCTTCATTAGTTTGTTACCAGGGTTTAGTTAATCTGCAGTTTTAGCTATTTTTTTACACTTGGAAACCTGTGATTTTGAGCTGAAAAATAAACTTTATTCAACTTTTTTTTTTTAATCCTTTACCTGAAATGGCACAAGCTAAATAAAAGTACTGAAACTAGCCCAAAGTCAAGATTCATTCTCCAACCAGCAGTAGCCAGGCTGATAGTAGAAGATATCCAACCTCCTTGCTGTGTTTCATTCTTCCTGAGCCCTGTTTTGCGCCATAACACTATGGTTTTGTTTCTCTCGTGGAAAGGGCTCATACTGACCCACAAGCCACCCTCACAGTCTGGAGGAGTCAGAACAAGCACGTTGGTTGAGTCAGAAGAAGAGGAAGAAAAAATGACTAAGGCACCATTAGCATCAGAGCCACCTTACCTAATCCATAGCCAAAACCAAGCTTAACCCTCCTTCCCCAGCCCCCAATGAACTGCCTACCTAGCACACCAGCTCAGGCAAATGTGTTAGTTAAATACAAAATCTTCCAGGTCTTTTACTTCATTCCCACCCACTGAGGAGCCGCACTGCTAGGACTCACTGCTTCTCCAGCACATCCACGTAACACAAATGTGAATGAGTTAATTGGAAAATATGTTCTCATCCCTGAGGATTCAGTGGGATCCTTGTTACTTTCCTGCTAACATGTAAAAAATTAACCTAAATGTGTGTTCCTACATTTAAACTCTTTGTATGAAAGTGAGGGTCTCACAGTGCACTTGAAGAGCCTGTTACAGCGAAGCCACAGCTGCAATTCATGTTTCTATTGTAACTGGAGAAAAAGGAGAGAAGCAAGAAGAAAAAAAAGTAAAATAAAATAAAATAAATCAACGAACCCTCAAACCTTAAATTTCCAGCATCTGTTTCTACTTCCAGCAGGTGAAAAAGGGCTCCCAGTCCCATTGTGAAAGGGAAAAAGAATCAGGAGCTGCGCACCCAGCTGTATTGTATTTCCCACCAGTGAAGCCATTCTGAAAGGTCAGGGCTCATTTTCTCAGCTCATATCTCAAAGTGGGAAAAAAAAAAATCCCAAACATTTAAAGACGGTAAAGTCAAACAGATAAGATACCATTTTGCCAGAAAAACAGTCCTAACTCAAGGCTGTCTTGTGCAAACTTAACGTTGCTTCCCAACTACACTTATGTTCTGAAGCCCAGATTCCAGATTGTTGTAAAATTAAATTAAAAAAAAAAAGAAAAAACAGAAAAAAAAAACAGAAGAAAACAAACAACTTAAAAGACTTAAGGGTGTCAGTTGCATTTATCCTTTCATTTTCCCCATGGAGCAGCATTTCCTAGAGCCCACAGCTGCCCACCTGCAGCCCATTTCACCACACACGACCACCCATCAGCGCGCTGCTCTCCAAGCCGCTTTTGGCCCTTCAATATACACAGTCAAACCGGTTCACTCAGGGAACAGAAATGCCTGTTAGCCCAGGGTGCTCAGAGAGGTAATGAGTTTCGGAGTCGCCAGCCCATGCAGTGCCTACCAGGGACATGGCAGAAGATTCAGCAAATTATTTAGAAAAGGCAAGGGCTCACCTGAAGAGTTACTACTGCCTAACTCTGAGGAGGCTGGAGGAGAGCGAGAGTTATCCTTTACTACAGCCAATGCCTCAGCAGCTTGTTTTTGCTTTCGCTACAATTTTTTAAAGCTAAAAGATAGCAAAACTGAGGATCTATCTATTTAATTACTAGATGCTGCAGAAAGACTCTGTAATTACACCGTTTGCACTCCAGCTGATTCCATTCCATTCTCCCAATTCATTTAAGTGGAAATAGCCTCCTTAGCTCCCTAATCAGAAAAATCTATAAATATTGCAGCCCAGGCACTAAGCACACCCTTGTCTGCCCAACCCATGCCTGGGTAAGGGAGCCCCCAGCCCCAGGCACTCGCAGGCATCCAGGACCACACTGCCCAGCTCCCACTGCACAGCCCCTCAGGGACTGGGGTCCAGAACCCAGGTGCACCCCTATGCCCAACTAGCCCAGGGCAACCCACACTGCAAGACTGGGGGCTTTGCAGGACCTCAAGTCCCATATCCCTATCTGGTCAAGTTAATACCAGGATTAAGGATCCTGAGTGCATCCCCATCCCAGCTGGTCCAGGGGATGCAGGAGCTGGGGTGCACGCCCATGCCCAGCAAACCCAGGGGTGCAGGATCCTCACCCGGGGATAAAGGATACAGGGCTGGATCCAGACTGCACCCCCATGCCCAGCCAGTCTGAGAGATGCGGAACCAAGGTGCACTTTATTCCCAGCTGTCCCAAGGTGTGCAGGGCAAATGGATCTGGAAAAGGGGTTGCCAGATCCGGGCACCCCCACACTCAGCCAGTTCGGAAGATGCAGGTGCAGGCTGCACCCCATCCCCAACCGGTCGGGGGTGCAGGACCCGAGGAATAACACCCTGACGCCCAGCGGGTCGAGGGGTGCAGGACTCGGGGCGAACTCCCATGCCCACGCAGCCTGGGGTTGCGGGATCTGGCCAAGCAGACAGAGGAGCTGGGCTGCAGCCTCTTGCCCAGCCGGTCCGGACCCGGGCACAGCAGCCCCGCGGATGCAGAAACCGAGAAATAACACCCATCCCCAGCTGGCTGGAGGGATGCGGGACCCGGGCTGCGCGCCCACTCATCCCGCTCAAGGGGATACAGGTTCGAGGCTGCATCCCCCCACGCCCACCCACCCAGGGGTCGCAAGACCCGGGGTACAACTCGTTCCTAACCGGTCCGGGGGATGCAGGACCCAAGGAATAACCCGCAGCATCCGCCCACGCCCGCCCGCCCCGGGGGGACCACTCACATCGAGAATGACGGAGGTGCCCTTCCTCTGCG